>JAOQMP010092383.1:0-16222 GCA_027563575.1 Erythroxylum pedicellare
CTTCCACTCAGGAATGGACAATGGCCTTAACTTGCCTGAAGGTGCCTGGTGTTTAGCCTTGACTTGCTGACACACTAAACACTTACTTGCACATTCTACTACATCTTTCTTCATGCCTTTCCACCTGAAATGCTCTTTCAAATCTCTATACATCCTGATGTTACTTGAGTGCATAGCATAAGGCACATTATATGCCTCGTCAAATATCTCATCCTTTACTTCCTGGACATTCAGAATACAGAATTGGTTTTGTATAACCATAAGTCCATCATCCCTCACTACCACTTCAGATTTCTTACCATTATGAATTTCTTCTTAGAGCTTGTTCAATTCTAAATCCCTTGCTTGCAACTTCTTAACTTCTCTCTAATTATTAGTCTCACTCTGAAATTTGCAATAATGCAATCAGGTTCCTCCTGTGTCAAACTTATTTTAAGCTTAGTTATTATTCCAATAACGACAGATAAACCATCTGAACATGGGCTACTAAGGATTTCCTACTCAAAGCATTCGCCACTACATTTGCCTTTCCTGTATGGTATTCAATCAACAAGTCATAATCCTTAAGCAACTCTAACCACCTTCTCTGTCTTAAATTTAACTCTTTCTAGTTTAGTAAGTACTTAAGACTCTTGTGATCCATAAAAATCCTCGTCTGAACTCCATACAAATAATGTCTCAAAATTTTTAGGGCAAAAATTACTGCTGCTAATTCCAGAACAACTCATAAGGCTTTAGTTGACATGAAGCATAAGCTATCACCCTGTCTCTTTGCATCAACATACAACCCAAACCCTTTCTTGAAGCATCATTGTAAACTGTATAACCCTCATCTCCCATAAGTAAAGCCAGAATTGGAGCACTTGTCAATCTGTGTATAAGATCCTTAAAGTTTTTTGGACATTCATCCTCTAAATAAACTTCTGATTTTTCCTTAACAACTTGGTCATCGAAGCAGCTATCATATAAAACCCTTTAACAAATCTCCTATAATATCCTGCTAACCCCAGAAAACTCCTCAGTTTTGCCACTGTATTTGGTGCATGCCAATTCACCACTGCTTCAATTTTCCTCAGATCAACATGTACTCTATCCTTCAAAATTACATGTCTAAGGAATACTACCTCATAAAGTCAAAATTCACATTTGCTGAATTTGACATAAAGCTCCTTTTCCCTCGGTGTTTTCAACACTATCCTGAGATGTTCCTTGTGTTCCTCTTCAATCTTAGAATAAACCAAAATGTCAATGATAAACATTATGACAAACTGATCTAGGTACTCCTTGAAGATCTTATTTATAAGATCCATGAATGCAATTGGAGCATTTGTCAATCCAAATGGCATAACTAGGAGCTTGTAATGCCCATACTGTATCTTGAAGGATGTCCAAACTCCCTGATTCTAAGCTAATGATAACCTAATTTGAGATAAATCTTTGAAAAGGCCCTTGCTCCCTATAATTGGTCAAACAACTCATGGATTCGTGGAAGAGGATACTTATTCTTAATAGTCACTTTGTTGAATCTTTGGTAATCGATACACATCTGCCATGTTCCATCCTTCTTCTTAACAAGTAGAATAGGCGCTCCCCATAGGGAGAACTTGGTCTTAGATACCCCTTCTCTAACAGCTCTTTCAACTTTTCCTTAAGCTCCTTCAGCTTAGTTAGAGCCATTCTATACAGTGGCATAGAAATTGGTGCGGTACTGGGAATCAATTCGATGGCAAACTCAATTTCCCTCACTGATGGCAAACCAGGTAAGTCCTTGGGAAACAAGTCTGGAAACTCCCTCATAGTCGGAAAATCTTCTAACTTTCCTTCATTCACATCAATATCCATGACATGTGCCAAGAAGGCTTCACATCCCTTTTTCATCATCTTGTCAACTAACAAATCTGAAACAATTCTTAGTGATGGTTTTCTCCTGTCTCCCCTCAAAGTCACCTTCTCACCATTTCCAAAATCAAATTCCACCTCCTTGAGGCTACAATCTAACTTTGCATGATACTTATCCATGGCATCCATCCAATACTTCTCCATGGCATCCATCCCAAGTACAACATCTAGGCCTTTTAGGTCTAAAGGTAGTAAGTCCACTGCCAGTCTAGCACCATCGATGGAGAGCTCACATTCTCTATACACTTGACTTATTATCACATTCCTTCCTAGAGAACTACTAAAAATCAAAGGACTATCCAAAGGCATCAAATTCACACCATGTAATGACATGCTTGCAGAAACAAATGAATGTGTGGAACCAGAATCAATTAGTAAATATACTACTGAATTAAATAACTAAGCCATGGCCATAACAACTTTAGGTGCGACTGTAGCTTCATCCCTAGTAATGGAAAACACCCTTGCCTGTGCCTGACCCTGTGGCCTTCTTAGAGGAATAACCCTCCTTGCCGCTTTAGAACTTCCCACCTCAGTGACTGGCCTGGTTCCCACTGTTTCTACTCTCCTTGGGGCTTGCCACTGCGACCCCTTGTTTTATTACTTGGGGATAGTCCTTAATCATGTGTCCCTTCTCTCCACATCAAAAACATACTCTAAGTAACTTGAAGCACACTCCCCTGTGAATCTTCCCACAATGCTCACATTGGGGGGTTTATGTTCCTACTCCTCTCCATCCCTTTATTGCCCCATATAGTTGAGGCTTGCACTAAAACTGCCTTTGCTTATTTGTTCTTAGTAGAGCCACTACTTCCCACTTCACTCTGTGTGTGGAAACTCCTTACACTCCTCTCAGGAATAGGGGCACTCATTCCCTTCTTAGAAGACTGCTCCCAATTCTTCCTTTTCTTATTCACTTCATACTTTATGTTCTCCAGTTTCTCAAACCTGGAGGGCAGCATCTACCAACTACTGGTAGTCACAGAAGTTGTGGATCAGAACTTTCTCCTTGATCCCAAATTGAAGTCCTCCCTCAAACTTGCAATGCTTATTCTCTTCATTCGCAACAATGCTGGCCGCATACTGTGAAAGCTGAATGAACTTCAGCTTATACTCACTCACACTGATGTCCCTCTGTGTGAGATTCAAGAAGGTAATTCTTTTTGAAGATTTCCAAAAAGTCTCTCCATGATAGTATCGACGGTATAACCTAACTATGGGGTACTGATTCCGACCAATGGAGCGCGTTCCCTTATAGCAAACTCACTGCATAGTCCAGTTTCTCCTCATCGGAGCAGTTTATCCGAAATAGGACTCTCTCTGTCCTCTTTAGCCATGCTTCATCTTCCTCAGGATTGGTAGTCCCATAGAAGTCAACAGCCTCATACTTTGAGAGCTTATCATACTGTCCACTCCTTTCCACTAGAGCTTGCATGGGAACTTATGACCCTTGGCCCATGGAATATATAAAAGCCTGAGCAAAGGATTGAAAGAAATACGAATCCATGGGGTTTGCTTAAGGCATAGGAGGAGAAGGTGGTGGCACCTCATATTGTACACTAGGTTCCTAAGAATCTGGAGCAGAGTGTGTCCCCGTATCTTGTGGGACATATGATTCATCTGTACTCCTATGGTGAGAGCAAGATCGAGTCCTAGCTCCTCGAGTTCTCTTTCGAGGCAACATATTCACTCCTTCAATTTAAAATCATGTAGAATCTTTAGCTCATGTAAAACAATTTCAAATCATGTTAAATAATTCAAAACAATGCAAGTTGTTTATTTAAAACAATGCATGTTTACTTCATGTCTTAAACTACCCATTTCATGCCTAGGATACTCCTACACCATGTCCTAAACCTAGACCTCAACCTAGTTTCTCTGATACCAAACTTGTTAGACCCTGATTTTGGAGCCCAACTATTGTGGAATATCCTAAGATGTGAGCGTATTTCCCTATAGGGTTATTTCAATGTAATCTTGTTAACCATCATCCCACAGGGGGGAAGCCCATGCCAGTTAGATAGTGGAATCATAATTTAACTTCTTTGGAACAATTGTAGCTCCATGTCTCTAGTTTCTTTTTCAATAAGAATCATCTCATTCAGAGCTCTATAGCTCAAGATATGACTAAAATACCAATGTATGTTCAGTAAAATATCTAATTAATAGTCTTCCAATCGATACCTTCACTTTCTTTCCATCCATTTTTTTCAAATCAACACTAAAGGATATCAACTGAGACATAGAGTAATGTGTTAGGAATCTAATGCTTCAAGAATCAAGTTATTTGGAGGTTGGATGATAAAGTTATGGGAAAGAGTCAAACATGTTTAGAGCTAGAAAACCCTTTGGGTGCGATCGCGAGGATGAAGGTGCACTTGCAAGGAAGGCAGCTGCAATTTGAAGGAGATAGGTACAATCGCGAGGAGGGAAGGTGCAATCACAAGGGTGTTTGGTATGATCACGATCGAAGACATACCATATCACCATATAACAATTATACTATTGCTGGGACAATAGTTTAATGATAGAATTCTACAAGATACTTTATAGTGAGCACTTGCTTAAATCTTACAACATCCATCTCAATTATCATCATAATTATTAAAAATTGCCTAAATATAACCTTGGATCTTTGATGAGACATTAACTCTTTATGCATGCCTAAGGACTCTAATGTTTGATAGTACATCACTGTCTTAAATAATGCAAGGAACTATATCAAGTTCATTAAAAAACTTAGGTTTTACGTTGAGATATGATGTCTTAGTTATATAAGGGCTCATTTAGATCCGATCCAATTTCTCCCCAAGCTCCCTTAAAACCTTTCAAACTCACCTCTAAGTAGTCTCACATACCCTTAAGCTGAAGACAGGCTCATAGGTAGTCTCATGCTCATAAAAGATTTAGTCCTTATACATGGTCTCACAAATCTACAAGATGCATACTTCCTTTATATAGCCTTGCACTCTTAAATACATATAATTGCTTTATGCAATCTCACACCCTAAATGATGTAGGCTCATTTTTTAGCAAATAATGTAGGCTCATTTTTAACAATCAAATGCTAATAAAGACATAGAATTGTTCACATATAGCCTTGCTCTTAACAAATATACATGTATGGACATAGAAACTCTCATGCTTTAAAAATTAGGTAAGAACTTTCGTGCTTTAAAAACTAGTAAGCATATAGTGTTACACTCGGTAAGAGATAGAAACAGATTTGCAGTCTCTTATTTAATAAGAAAAATAGCCAATGCATGCAATCTTGCACTCAAAAAGGTGCAAGCTTATAATTTGGGACTAAAAAATAGAAAAACATGTAATCTTGCACTTCTAGAAACAAGCATGCAATATAGCGGAAGAAAAGACACAAACATTTAATCTCAAACTTGGAAAGATATAAACATGCAAACAAGTAGTCATGCTAAATAAGGCATAAGCATAAGTCTTGCATTTGATAAAGACAGTTATGCAGCTTCACATTTGACAAGATGTAAACACACAAACTAGCTATCTCGTACTTGATAAGACACTACATCATAAATATGTGATCTCTACACTTGACGAAGATCTAATAATGCAATTTCAATATGGAAAAGATATAGGAATACATTTTGGATCTTAAAAAGTCATAGATTTGCATTCTCAAGCTCGATAGGATGTACTATTATAGACTTACGATCATGTTCTTAATGAGACATAGGACTGTAAATATACAATCTATCACTTGTCAAAGACACATGTAACTAATATTGCGCTCAACAAGACATAGATATACATATTAAAGGTTGATAAGTATAAATTGCATCATGTTTTAGGCCATAGTTTGATATGTGTTTGGCCATGAATTCGATCACTTGGTATGTGTTTAGGTTAAAATTGTGTTAGTTTGTGATTTATTTATGTTTTAAGTATTTTATAGGTTAATACAAGTCTTTGAGCTTAAATATTATGTTTTCTAGGTACCTTAATTTGCTTGCTAGTGTTTCAGGGTTAATATCAAAGAGTGTAGGGGTTTCAGAGGGAATCCAAGCCATAATATAGGCCTATGATCATGGCCGGTAGGCCACGATCGTGATAAAACTCCAGGTTTAGCCCATGATTATGAACTACATGCCAAAACCGTGACAGAAGCTCAAGGAATGGCCTGCATTCCACAATCATGATAGAAGGCTCAAATGTGAGCCACGATTGTGGCCATCATTAGGCAGACATACAAAGACTCACAAACTTCATATTTTAAGGGATTTTTGAACCTTTCGAACCCAAAAAATCCTAGGGTTACGCAAAACATAAAGGAGTATAAAAAGAACAACAAGTAAAGAGAAAGTGGAGCTTCCGAGCAACCACCATAAAACCCTAAGTGAGAATACTGAGAGAGAGAAAAAGATGAAGGAGGGCAAAGCTGACTCGAAGTGATTCCCATATCAAGAGGTTTTCCAACGTCGCCACCTTCCATCGTCTATTCTAGTTGTATTTCCTTTTCATTTCAATTTTATTGATGTACAGAATTGAGATGGATAGTATGATGATAGGAATTGGAATATTAATGATGTTCTAAACTCTCCTTTGGGATTTTATTTTGATTTAATGATAATTTAATTGATTGTGTTATTTGGATGAATGTCATGATTTAATTACATTGTTGCATAATTCAATAATAAACTGAGAGGGTGAGCTAAATGAAAAATGATTAATCAGATTAATGAGAGTTAGCCAATTTAATAGAAATTATAATAAATCATATTTGTAATTATGCAGAGAGAGATCCCGTGTGATTTTCCAATAGTTTATTAAAATGCTTCAGATCTAATTGAGTTTTGGATAATTTGTGAATTGAAAGATTGCAAATTCAATAATCCCATTATAAAATTTAGGGATTAATGGTTATAACTCATGAGAGAGTAATCAGCCCAAGGACAGTTTAGAACTGGCACTCTATTGACACATAATTGGCTAGGTTAGCATTCAGGACAAGTAAAATCCCCTTTCTCATGGATTGGTAAATTCCTTAGGTTGATTTCTATTTTGACTGCATATTGCTCAATCGTTAATTCCTTTGTGTTTAATTTCTAATTTAAGTGGTTAAATTTAGTTCTCATGATTACTTCCATTACATTGATTATTTTGTGTCTTATATATTGTTGGCCTTAGATTTTAGGATTAGATTAGTCGCCTTCCTCGTGGGATCAACACCTCTTATACTACAATCGTGACCCATGCGCGTATGATATTTACGGGCTTATAAATTTTAAAGATCGAACAACACGATCAATGGTGTCACACTTTACAAGACTCAAAGTAGCAAATATGTTGTCTTATTCTTGAAAAAGATACAAGCACGCAGTCTCACACTCAGCAAGACATAGGCATATAGACTAGTAGTGTCACAATTGAAATGATTCCAATTTACAAGTATACAATCTTGCACTCGATAATTCATAGCATTACAACAAGGTATCCCTTTACTTATTTTTTTGACGACAAATTTAAAATTGTAGCTAAAAGTAACCTTTCGAAAAACACTTTTGAAAAATAGTGCCAACGGCTTAGCATTTGGTGACGTTTTTGAAAATTGTTAATAAATGGAAAGCCTTTGGCATCTTTTTAGTAACATCAATGCCAAAGGGTAAGCATTTGGCGATTCTTTCTTTAAATCATTGCAAAAGGATAATCCTTTAATGACTAAACATCATATTGATAAAAGAAATTTTTAATATTAATGACAATAATTCTAAGTCTAAAAATAAATTTAACTAACATCAAAATAAAATCATTTAAAAATTTATGAAACTATAAACTCAAAATTAATTAATATTACATAAATTTATACTTTTTTATTTTCTCTTTTAAATTATATGATTTGAGAATTTTATATGATGTCACAAAATTTTCAAATAGTTTTAACATGAAGTTTGTAATATAATGATATATGATTCTTACAAAAATAAATAAATAATGATATATAGTAAGTAATACAAGATTTTAATTAAAACTTTAACAATTCTTACAAAATAAATAATAAATAAAGAGAAAAAGATAATGAAGTTCATGCCTATTCTATTAAAGAGAAAAAGATATAATTATTTTTTTAGATTCTAAGTGACATGAGACTCGATAGATAAGGTAAAGTTCCCTATATCAGGATTTTCAAGAAGGCTTCGTACACGTTTAAGGGCATCAATTGAAGCAAACAAAGATCTTCCCATAGTAGTTAGTTTATTAACAACCTCTTCCAACAACTTCTTGGCTTTAACTAAACTAGTAGAAGATACATTGAATGATTTTTCAAATGCAGTATGGAATATTGAATTAGATGGACTACACGTACCATGCATTTCATATAATGAACAAACAATATAAAACGCCTTAATTTCTTCACAATAATTTGAAAATTAAAACCTAAAAACTAAAAATCTAAATCAAACGGTATAAGGAACCAAAATTTGAGCACATGCATACCCAATTAAATGACTCTATCATCATCACAACTAATAAACTCATATTTTCATATATCTTTAGGACTTAATTCAAAGTCATTTATGTTCATTTTACATTCATCTAAAGCTTGTTTATCATGTTTTAACGTTATTTAGGTTTCGTTGACATAAAATGCATAAATGAAACAAATAGACTCGAATTGCACTGTTTATGGGTTTCTGGTAGACTTGACCTTTAGTCATTATGGAATTTCTATCTCGAGATTGGTCCAGCTAAAAATTCTAAAATTTCATACTTAAATTCGTCAATCATTGATGGATGTTTTAGAATAAAATGCAGATTTTTCTGAGCTGGAACTCAAGAGAAAAAAAATCCCAAAGACTACATTAAGATCCTAATCACCAAAATGACCTTTAGACGATGTTTCAATCATAACTTTTAACTCAGATGGTGGAATTTAGTGGTCCAAGTCTCAGATTGAAGCTAACTCAAAGAAAAATTTATTGATAAAATTTGAACTTTTGAATCTTCACTCTTTGGTTATTATGCATAGTCAAAATTGACCTAGTATATTGCCAGAAATCCAATTCAAAGTCAGCAGGACTTGAGTTGATTTTCAGAGCATATAGATGACATGGCATGACTCTATTGGATACTTAAAGATGACTGGATGTCCACCTCATCAAGCCACACCACTTGGGATGCCTAGTTAGGCCCATGCTAAAGAGTTTTTGCCACCTCTGCCAATTCCTGTTTAGGTAGGAATTTGTTTCCTTGCTTGTCTTTGAATTAGGTCAACCACCTCATCATTGTAATTAGTATAAATATGACTTTTGTCTCTAAGTCTAGAAGACCTCCTCTTTATTAGTCTCTGTAATTCCTAGCTAAAATCCTTCTGCTACTTTTTCTATTAGATGTATGTTCCTTGGACCAATTCTGTACAAGGTATGTATGGCTAAGCTTTGAATACAATTATAAAGGGTAGTACCCATTAAATCGATCTTAATTCATGAGGATTTAATATTAATCGATTCTTATGTTCATATATTGCAAACATGTATTTAAATTTTGGTCCTTTAATGGCTGAATTGAACTCATAAATCTTAAAATCCAGAATTAGGGTTTATAAGGGATTTTTGATGCTATTCGACTAATTGATGGTAGTAGTTGCCAAATTAATTTATTTATAGCTAGGTTGTTGATATTAGTTTTCAAACCTACCCTAAGAGAATTCAAAGTTTTTTTTAAATTGATAATAGTAGTTGTCGAGGTTTTCAAGGCAAGATCATTAAACCGACTATCATAACGCTCGTACGCCACAAAGGTGGATTAGTAGTTATGAAACCTATGATTGTTTGTGAAGATTTGTTTACTTAGTAGTTAAGAAGCATAAAATCAGTAAGTTGGTAATCCTTGATTATCCCACACAACACACAAATAATTCCTCAGGTCTAATGAATGAATTAATTGGTTTCGTTGGCGAAATTCTTTTTAATTGAAGTTTCCGTAATTCTATTTTTATCCTAATCTTAGCATTTGTTTAAGTTTATGTTCTTTAAATTCTGAATTGCTGAGATCAAAACCCCCAAATTTACTTATTTTCGCGCTTTGGTTTGAGTTTAGTTTCGTTGACTTCGTTGAGTCTTATTTGCGTCAAATCTGATTCTATTCACGTCAGATTATCTTTTGATTTTTGTTTTGGTTAGTAGCTTGCATTCGATAATAAATCATTTAGGTTAGATTGCATTTTAGATTTTAGATTTTTGTTTCGGTTCTGTTTATATGTTTGTTTTCATTTACTGAAATTTCATTAACAAGTTTGACGATAGTTAGCACTCCATTATCAAATCTTCAAGGGAACGATCCCTACTCCCATCTACTACATGTAATTCATATAGGGTTAATTTGCAAGGGTAGCGACACCTTGTCAACAACAAACAGATATAGCTTTTGCAATCGATGATTGTTTCGAAATTACAAATTTGCCTAATCTTGTATAGACCATCAGGACATCACCACCACGTTCATTTTTCATCAACATTCTCTTAAAGATTTGAGGAAGGTTTACACAACATATACTGTACACAATCACATGTTCATCTAATAGCTTCTTAATAGAAAATGAGTTGCAGATAATAAAAAAAGAGAGCAAATTCGAATGATGTTAAAAACCTTAAAGAAGAAGATCAACCATTGAAGGAAAGTGGTGATTGAACATTGGTGAGTAGATTTATTATACATTGATTTGTTCTTCAGTAGGGAGAATTTTTCCAAATACCTCCCATAAGAAGTTATTTCTACCATAAAAAACTATCTACCACATCAACATTTCACGATGAATTTAAATTAACAATTTTATTCTTAAAAGGCAATAAAAGAAAAAAAGGGTCATAAATATAGAAGTAGGGTGTACAATTAAATAATGAAACAAAAAATTATATTAAATTCTATACAATTACCAAAATATTCACAGAAGAAGCAAAGATCATAGGAACTTAACTTTTTAGCAAGCCAAAAATCCTTTACACAAGCACATTCTAAGTTTGCCACTCACCCTTAAAGATTAATAAAACCCAAAGCATAAGCCATTGAGTAATAAGTGATCTTACATCTTTAAGAATAAAATACTTCTTATTTGAATGTTCTTTTCACATCTGACACATTTCTAAGATTATTAACGGACATTAATAAGTTAGTATAACTAGTTGATGAGTTTAAAGCCCATTCACACAAAAAAACGTTTATATTACACTTATAATGAGTATTTTTATACATTGTCTATTCCAAACATAAGTCACAACCTACATAAATACACTACCAAATTATACAACATATATCATATAACTTTTTTAAGTCTTCTATCATCAAATCAAATACAAAGATGTTAATCAATTGAGGTAATGTTTTCTACTTATCTTTGTAGTTATGATCAATCCTTGCATTAATTTTGAACATGGATGTAAATATAATGCATTATTTATAACCAAAAGCATTAGCAAAAGAGAACATCTTAAACCTGAACTTATAACAAACAATAGAAACATTGAAAATAAGAAGAAATGGTGAGGAAATGACTTTAGAGATCTAGGATAATCAGTCATGCATAGAAATATCTTACTCCCCTACTAATTTTCAACATGACATTGCCTTCATCCCTATATCACTATCATTATACAATTTTTTCATTTATTTAATTAGGAAATTTTGTTCCAACATTCTAACTATATTAACTGAGATAACTTGATAAAAATTAAATGAAAAATAGATAAACATGCAAAGAAAAACAAAGTTTATACTCACTCAGATGAAGTCTAACACACTATGTATAGGTATTGTGGAAATAAATAACATGGAAAACCAAAAATATTATGTGAAGACAAAGAAAAAAAAATGAACAATGATTATTAAGATGAAGAAGGGCACTAGAGACAAAGACTAAGCTGGGAACTCAGGCACCAAACTGGAAGAGAGTTTATCGCAACTAGGAAGATTTCATCCTATCTTTAGGTATTTAGGTTTTCAATTTGATAAGACCATGTCATTTTAGGGATATTTGGTGACGAATACAAAAATCATCACTAAAAGATCACAGTTTCGTCACAATTTCTAAATATTATCCCAAAAATAGGAATCCCTTTAGTGACAAGTTTGACAAAGTGTCATAAGAGGCTTCATCTTTGGCAATCCTTTAAATTCATTGACAATGGCTACTTGATCGCAGGTTTGTTATGTGTAAGTTTTAATATTAACCCTCACTAATTCACAAGTTCATGGTTCATTAGTGTAGTACCAAAGGTATCGATCCCACGAGAAGGGAGTTAATCTAATCCTAAAATCGAACGCTAGAAACAAAAAAAAATCAAGATACAGTGACACTAAAAATAAGAATTTAATTCATTCAATCAAATTAAAAATCAAATATGAATATACTAATTATTAAGCAATTGCAACATACCCAAGAGTCAACTGAAATAATTTACCAAGTGAGAAAAAGGAAATTTTACCTATTGTTAATGCTAACCTAACTAATTATGAATTATTGGATTGTTGGTTCTAGACTATCCTAGGGTTAATTACTCTCTCTTGAGTTATAACCATTGACCCTAAATTATAAGCCCTAATTAAATTATGGGGGTTGAAATATCTCAATCTACAACCTATCCAAATCCCTAATTAGTTCTAAAGTTCTCTAACAAACCATCAAAAACATATGCAAGATCTCTGTTTATATAATTTCCCGATCTGATTCAATTCTTATTCTATTAAATCACCTAACTCTCATTAGTCTAGTTTAATCGTTTTTTATTCGATTCACCTTCTTAGTTTATTACCGAATTATGCAATCACATAATTTAACCACAACTAATCCAATAAACACATAAACATTCAGATTTTCATTAATTCAAAAATAAAATTATGAAGGTGAGTTTAAAACATCCTCAACATTCTAGATCCTATCATTAACTATTCAATCCAATTATATACAAGAATAAAACTAAAATTAATAGGAAATACAATTTAAATAGGTGATGGGAGGCAATAGAGTTGGAAAACCATCTAATCCGGGAAGTATGTCGAGTCAGCTTCTTCTCCTCTTCTCTCTTCCTTCTTCTCTTCCTCTATCTCTCGATGATTTCTCTCTAGGGTTTCTCAAGGTAGCTGATGCAAAAACTTGTTTCTCTGCCTCTTTTTGTTCTTTTTATATCCTATTGAGTTTTAGGTAACCTTAGGGTTTTTCTGAGGTCCGAAAGATCTAAAAAATCCCTCAAAACTTGACGTTCGTAAGTGTCTGCATGTTTGGCCGATACAGGCCATGATTGTGGCTCACATTTGAGCCTTCTATCCCGATCATGGCATACAGGCCACGATTGTGGGCCATTCCCTAGGCTTCTGTCATAATCATGGGCTGAAATATCATAATTGTGGGTCGTTATTTCAGCCCGAATGTCTCTAAAACTCCTCCGTTCTTCGATGTTGACCTTAAAATACTAACAAACACATCAAAGTACCTCAAAAACATAATATTTAAGCTTAAAGACTTGTACTAACCCATAAACACTTAAAACATAAACAATTAATAAACTAACATAATTATAACCTAAACACATACTAAATAATTGAATTAATGGCTAAACACATATCAAACTATTCCCTAAAACAAGATGCAATTTACTCTTATAGTAATTACTCTAAAGTTATATAGAAAGCAATTCAATCCATATGTCATTATGGTATACTTAGTCACAAATCATCTTTGATAGTATTGTTTCCTCAATCTAACTAGAATTGAAGACATGCAGCGTACTAACCTGAGGTTGCATAATGTATACCATTTGGGTTAAAAAAACTCAAAAATCTTCAAGAGCTTAGCTAGAACAAGTGATCAGGTAATAATGAAGCTCAAAACTTGGTTAAGGGAGTAGTTGTACTTTAAAACATTCAAAGATAATGACTGGAATAGTGGCATTAAGTGCTCCACATCTCTTACAACACTCGAAGCTATAATGGCTTGATATAGACTAGGAATTTAGTGTAATCACTTATATAAGTTAAGCCTATAGGAATTTTGGCTCAAACTTTTTTTAAACATTTTGTAACCCCTTTTGGGGTTTCAATTTATATTAATTGTTTTCAAAAGATCTATGAAATAATTAATATATAATTAAAATTCAGATATCTCATAATTATAAGATTCAATTTGTATTTATGGATTATTCCTAAATTGTTTTTAGTTGTAGTTCTATTAAGATAGGATATTAATCAAATAGTAATACTAGTACACATTATATTTCTTTTTTATGAAGAAAATAATTGATCTCCTAAATTAAAGTATGAAATAGTTAAATAAACATGTATGTGGTTATTAGAGAATAAGTTCTTTAAACTTGCCTAATTATGAGGATCCTAGATGGAATATTGCTTAAATGTCTGTGGATTTTCTCATTATGATGATTATATGATTGATCCTTAGACTTGAGATTACCAAGTTAATTTATATGAGAATTGCTATAATTTGATACTATTTATGACCTTTCTATTTAGAGTAGCTCAATCGATAGCACTTGGATATAGTATTAACTATATGAGGATAGTTAAGTAAGTAGATAGATAATTTGTCACTTTAAAGTAATTAGGAAAAGTGTTACTCTTTTCTTAATTAATAGTAATTTAAATTTTATGGCTAGAGTGAGTTCAAATTTGAAAGGTATTTTCAAATATCAATTATAAATTAATTACTAATTAACAAAAATGAACATGACTGAATTTAAATACAGTAGACACTAGTTTCATACTCTATGGCTAATTAGAATATTAGATGACGAAAGAACTAAATTATACTTTATAATCATGCATAGATAAACTAAGTCAAACCACTTTGAGATTCTTAATATTTGGGCGGTCATGACGTGTTGTTAGATGTCATTATAATCTATAATTATAAATTATTTAATTAAAAAATTAAAGAACTATAATTTATAGTTATTGAAAGCATATTATAAACATAATGTATCATACATAAAGAGTAATTTAAAAAAGAAAAATCAATTTAAAATCAATTGGTCTTAATTCTAAAGTTTAAGAAACTTTAGGAATCAAATATAAGATATATGATTATATTAAAATTAAAACATAGTTAGACTTTAATTATAATTAGAAATTTAATTTTAATTGGAAAGGAATCCTAAAGCTTTTTGTCTTGAAAATCGGGAAAAAAAGATATTAGGGAGCTATCACTACTTTTTTTCCTTTCGCATCATTTGAATTCTTTTTCTTTGCTTGTTAGATGCCTTGATAAACTAGACATATAAATAACTTGTGGTTGAGAGTTCAAAAAGAAAAGTTATACAAGATTTCAAATTAGGTATGTTTTAACCTTTTAATATCTGATTATTATTTTAAAGTTATTCAATTAAAGAGATCAGATCAGGAAACTATAAATTTTATTTTTTACAACATTCATGATTCAATCATATTTAATTTTCCAATAGTGGTATCATTTTTCAATAGTGGTATCAAAGCCTCATTTAATTATTTTACTCAATTAAAATTTCTTGATTATTATTAATTTGATAAGTTTTAAGGCTTGACAATATGTTGTATTGATTTACTTAATACTGATTAAGGCATAATTAATTAGGATTTTGCTTTTGATTATTGAAACAAAAAAAATGCATGTCACCTAACTTTAAGTCTCTAGACGAACTTTGGTTGAAGCTTGTCATGTTTGTTCTACCTTTAGAATGATTTTATCATGTGTTTTGCAATATTTCTAGAGAACTTTCTACATATCCCTTATTTTTATTAGTTTTTGTTTCTTGAAACTTAATCATATATTCCCTAGATTAAGTTTTCAAAATTTTGATTGATAATGTTTTGGATTGCCTTAGGTGTTTAATTGTGTTATGGGTTATGTGTTGTCCCCGCCAACGATGATACTAAATTTTTTATAAAGGGAAATACAACGAAAAAAATTACATAGGGATTTCCCGAGACTCCCTAATTATTAATGCATTAGCCTCCTTCTTCGTTAAAGGAGACAATTAGATGATGGAGCTGCCGTCGATAGTCACCACAGGCTAAGGCAAAAATCACCCTTAAAGGAAAAGTCCAATGGATAAAATGATGGAGTAAAGAAGAACATCAACTAGATAAAGAAGCATCATCAACAACTGGAGGAAAAGGAAATTGTCTAGTGCGTCACAAAAATGTTGGCGTGGTTAACTGTTTCCTTTGATTTTTTTTAATGTTTTAACCGTTTTATTTAAATTAAATTAGTTTAAATTCCTAACAAATATAAGAATGTATTCTCTAATTATTTGAAAATTATATTTAAAAGGTTAAATTTTATTATGTATATTTTGGAATTTACTTTATT
>JAOQMP010092432.1:0-16214 GCA_027563575.1 Erythroxylum pedicellare
CCGACGGTGCCGATGATGGGGGCAAGACTATAATCGACAAGTTTTCGATGAGAAACTGACAGTTCGTGACCGACTGGAGCTTGTTTGCACCGAGTTTCCTACGACTGAGTATGAACGAGTTTCCCACGATTCGTGACCGACTGGGGCATGTTTGCACTAATTTTCCCACGACCGACTATGACCGCATATGGCCTCGGCAAGTGCCACGGCCCTGACCTGGTCTCCCGATGGTGCGGGTCATGGTGGTAAGGCTGCATCGATTTTCCACGACTGAGTATGACTACATATGACCGCGAGAAGTGCCACGACCCTGACATGGTCTCCCGACGGTGCGTATCATAGGGCAAGACTATAATCGGCAATATTTTGATGAGAAACTGACAATTTGTGACCGACTAGGGCTTGTTTGCTCTGATTTTCCCACAACAGAGTATGATCGCATATGGCCTCGACAAGTGTGATGGCCCCGACCTGGTCTGTCGATGGTGTCGGTCATAGGGGTAAGACTATGAACGACAAGTTTTCAATGACAAAATGACAATTCGTGGCCGACTTGGGCTTGTTTGCCTCGATTTTCCCACGACTGAGTATGATTGCATATGACTGCGACAAGTGCCACGGCCCCGACCTGGACTCCCGACGGTGCCGGTCATGGGGCCAAGACTATAATCGACAAGTTTTTGATGACAAATTTACCTGATTTTCCCACAATCGTGTATGACCGCATATGGCCCCGGTAAGTGCGATGGCCCTGACCTAGTATCCCAATGATGCCGGTCATGGGGGCAAGACTATAATCGGCAAGTTTTTGATGAGAAGCATACAATTCGTGATCGATTGGCGATTGTTCACACTGATTTTCCCACGACCAAGGATGACATACTATAGCCCGGGCAAGTGTCACGGCCCCGACCTAGTCTCCCGATGGTGCTGGTCATGAGAGCAAGACTATAATCGGCAAGTTTTCGACGACAAATTGACAATTTGTGACCGAATGGGGCTTGTTTGCACTGATTTTCCCATGAATGAGTATGACAGCATTTGGCCCCGACAAGTGCGACGGCCATGACCTGGTCTCCCGACGGTGCCAGTGATGGGGGCAAGACTATAATTGACAAGTTTTCGATGACAAAATGACAGTTCGTGGCCGATTGCGGCTTATTTGCACTGAGTATGACTGCATTTGGCCTTGGCAAGTGCGACGGCCTTAACTTGGCCTCCCTACGGTGCCGGTCATGGTGGCAAGACTATAATGAGCAAGTTTTCGATGACAAAATGACAATTCGTAAACGATTGGGGCCTTTTTGCATCGATATTCCCACGACCGAGTATAACTGTATATGGCCGCAGCAAGTGCCTCGGCCCCGAGTTGGTCTCCCGACAGTGCCGGTCATGACGACAAGACTATAATCGATAAGTTTTAAATTAGAAACTGACAATTCATGACCGACTCGGGCTTGTTTGCACTGATTTTCCCACGATCGAGTATGAACGCATAATTGCAGTGGCCCCAACTTGGTCTCCCAACCGTGTCAGTCATGAGGGCAAGACTATAATCGGCAAGTTTTTGATGAAAAACTGACGATTTGTGATTGACATGGGTTTGTTTTCATCAATTTTCCCACGAGCGAGTTTGACCGCATATCACCCCGGTAAGTGCCACGGCCCTGACTTGGTCTCCCGACGGTGCCGATCATTGGGGCAAGACTATAATCGGCAAGTTTTTGATGACAAACTGACAATTCGTTACCGGTTGGGGCTTGTTTGCCCTGATTTTTCCACGACCGAGTATGACCGCAGATGGCACCAACAAGTGTGACATCCCTAACCTGGTATCCGACGATGCCGTTCATATGGGCAAGCCTATAATCAACAAGTTTTTTATAAGAAAAATGCAATTCGTGATCGACTGGGGATTGTTCTTACTAATTTTCCCAGGACCGAGTATGACCGCATATAGCCTGGGCAAGTCCCACGGCCACGACCTGGTCTCCCGACGGTAACAGTCATGAGGGCAAGACTATAATCTACAAGTTTTCGATGACAAAATGACTATTCGTGACCGATTGGGGCTTGTTTGCACCAATTTTCCCACAATTGAGTATGACTGCATATGATTGCGGCAAGTGCCACGGCCCCAACCTGGTGTGCCAATGGTGTCGGTCATGGCGGTAAGACTATAATTGGCAAGTTTTGAACGAGAAACTGACAATTCGTGACCAACTGGGGCTTGTTTGCACCGATTTTCCCACGACTGAGTATGACTGCATATGATCGCGACAAGTGCCACGGCCTCGACCTGGTCTGCCAACGGTGCCGGTCCTAAGGGCGAGACTATAATTGTCAAGTTTTCGAGGACAAAATGATGGTTCGTGACCAAATGGGACCTTTTTGCACTGATTTTTCCGCGACCGAGTATGACCACATATTCCGCGGCAAGTGCCACGACCCTGACCTGGTCTCCTGACGGTGCTGATCATGGGGGCAAGACTATAATCGACAAGTTTTTTATGAGAAACAGACGGTTCATTACCGACTGGGGCTTATTTGCCCCAATTTTCCCATGACCGAGTATGACCGTATATGGCCCCGGCAAGTGCCGGGGCCCCGGCCATGGCACCGTCTCCCAACAATGCTGATCATGGGGGCAAGACTATAATCGGCAAGTTTTCGATGGCAAACTAACAATTTGTGACCGACCTTGAGAAATAGACGGTTTGTTACCGACTGGGGCTTGTTTGCCCCAATTTTCCCATGACCGAGTATGATCGTATGTGGCCCCGACAAGTGCCACGGCCCCGACCTAGTCTCCTGACGGTGTCTGTCATAGGGCGAAGACTATAAACGGCAAATTTTCGATGACAAATTTTTTGGATTGATTTTCGACGACTGAGTATGACCATATATGGCCGCGGTAAGTGCCATGTCCCCGACCTGGTCTCCCGACGGTGCTGGTCATGAGGGTAGGAGTATAATCGGCAAATTTTTGATGAGAAACTGACAATTCGTGATTGACTGGTGATTGTTTACACGAATTTTTCCACGATCGAGTATGACTGCATATGGCCACGGTAAGTGCTACGACACAGACCTGGTCTCCTGACGGTGCCGGTAATAGTGGCAAGACTATAATCGAGAAGTTTTCGATGACAAACTGACGATTCGGAACCGACTGGGGCTTGTTTGCACTGATTTTCCCATGACAAAGTATGACCGTATATGACCCGAGCAAGTGCCACGGCCCCGACTTGGTCTGTCCATGCTGCCGGTCATAAGGGCAAGACTATAATCGACAAGTTTTCAATGACAAACTGACAATTTATGATCAACTGGGGCTTATTTGCACTAACGTTCTCACGATCGAGTATGATTGCATATGGTCGCGACAAGTACCACGAACCCAACCTGGTCTCCCTACGGTGTCGATCATGGGGGTAAGATTATAATCGACAAGTTTTCAATTAGAAACTAATAATTCCTGACCGGCTATTGCTTGTTTACACTAATTTTTCCACAACCGAGTATGACCGCATATTTTCCGTGGCCATGACCTGGTCTCCCGACAGTGTCGGTCATGAGGGCAAGACTATAATCGGCAAGTTTTTGATGAAAAACTGATGATTCATGACCGACTGGGGATTTCTTGCATTGATTTCCCACGACAGATTATGACCACATATGGCCGCAGCAAGTGCCATGTCCCCGACCTGGCCTCCCTATGGTGCCGGTCATGAGGGCAAGACTATAATTGGCAAATTTTTGATGAGAAACTGACAATTTGTGATCAACTGGTGATTGTTTACCCTAATTTTCCCACGATCGATTATGACCGTATATGGCCACGGTAAGTGCCACGACCCAGACCTGGTATCCTGACGGTGTCAGTAATGGGGGCAAGACTATGATCGGTAACGTTTTGATGGCAAACTGATGATTCGGGACCGACTGGGGCTCTTTTTCACTAATTTTCCCATGACAGAGTATGACCGCATTTGGCCCGAGTAAGTACCACGGCCTCGACCTGGTCTCCCGACAGTGCCAATCATGGGGGTAAGACTATAATCGGCAAGTTTTCGATGAAAAACTGATGATTCGTGAAAGACATGGGCTTGTTTTCATCAATTTTCCCACAAGCTAGTTTGACCGCATATCGCCCCGGTAAGTGCCACGGCCCCGATTTGGTCTCCCGACGGTGCCGATCATGGGGACAAGACTATAATCGACAAGTTTTTGACGTCAAACAGACAATTCGTGACCGGTTGGCCCTCGTTTGCTATGATTTTCCCACGACCGAGTATGACCATATATGGCACCGACAAGTGTGACGTCCCTGACTTGGTATCCCGACGATGCTGGTTATGGGGCCAAGCCTATAATCGATAAGTTTTTTATGAGAAACATGCAATTTGTAATCGACTGGGGATTGTTGACACTAATTTTACCACGATTGAGTATGACTGCATATAGTTTGAGCAAGTCCTATGGCCCCGACCTGGTCTCCCGACGGTGCCGGTGGTGAGGGCAAGACTATAATCGACAAGTTTTCGATGACAAAATGACTATTCGTGACCGACTGGGGCTTGTTTACACGAATTTTCGCATGACTGAGTATGACTGCATCTGATCGCGGTAAGTGCCACGACACTGACCTGGTCTCCCAACAGTGTCGGTCATGGCGGCAAGACTATAATTGGCAAGTTTTCAATGAGAAATTGACAATTCGTGACCAGCTGGGGCTTGTTTGCACCGATTTTCCCACGACTAAGTATGACTGCATATGATCCCGATAAGTGCCACGACCCTGACCTGGTCTCCCAACAGTGCCGTTCATAGGGGCAAGACCATAATCGGCAAGTTTTTGATGACAAAATGATAATTCGTGACCGAATGGGACCTTTTTACACTGATTTTTCCGCGACCGAGTATGACTGCATATTCCGCAGCAAGTGCCACGACCTTGACTTGGTCTCCCGACAGTGTTGATCATTGAGGAAAGAAACAGATGGTTCGTTACAGGCTGCGACTTGTTTGCCCCAATTTTCCCATGACCGAGTATGACCATATATGGCCCCGGCAAGTGTTTGGGCCACGGACACGGCCCCATCTCCCGTCGGTGCTGATCATGGGGCCAAGACTATAATCGGTAAGTTTTCGATGACAAACTAACGATTCGTGACTGACTGGGGCTTCTTTGCACTAATTTTCCCGTGACCGAGTATGATCGTATGTGTCTGTCTTAGGGTGAAGACTATAAACCGGAAATTTTTGATGTCAAATTGTTTGCATTGATTTTCCACGACCGATTATGACCGCATATGGCTGCAGCAAGTGCCATGTCCCCAACCTAGCCTCTCGACGGTGCCGGTCATGAGGGAAAGACTATAATTGGCAAATTTTTGATGATAAACTGACAATTCGTGATCGACTGGTGATTGTTTACACTAATTTTCCCACGATCAATTATGACCGTATATGGCCACGGTAAGTGCCACGACCCAGACCTGGTATCCTGACGGTGTCAGTAATGGGGGCAAGACTATGATCAGTAAGTTTTCGATGGCAAACTGACGATTCGGGACTGACTGGGGCTCGTTTTCACTGATTTTCCCATGATAAAGTATGACCGCATATGGCTCGAGCAAGTGTCGCAGCCCCAACCTGGTCTCACGACAGTGCCGGTCATAGAGGCAAGACTATAATCGGCAAGTTTTCGATGAAAAACTGACGATTTGTGACCGACTGGGGCTCATTTGCACCAACTTTCCCACCATCGAGTACGACTGCATATCGCTCCGACAAGTGCCATCGCCCCGACTTGGTCTCTCGACGATGTCAGTCATGGGGCAAGACTATAATCGGCAAGTTATCGATGGGAAATTGACAATTCCTGACCGACTAGGGCTTGTTTGCACTGATTTTTCCTCAACCAAGTATGACCGCATATTTTCCGCGGCCCCGACCTGGTCTCACGACAGTGCCGATCATGGGGGCAAGACTATAATCGGCAAGTTTTTGATGAAAAACTGATGATTCATGACCGACTAAGGCTTGTTTGCACCAATTTTCACACGACCGATTAGGGCTTCTTTGCCCTAATTTTCCCACGACCGAGTATGACCGCATATGGTCCCGACAAGAGAAACGGTCTCGACGGTGCTAGTCATGAGGGCAAGACTATAATCAGCAGATTTTTGATGACAAACATACAATTCATGATTGACTGGGGATTGTTTACACTAATTTTCCCACGATCGAGTATGACCGCATATAGCCCGGGCAAGTGCCATGGCCCCTACCTGGTCTCTCCACGGTGCCGGTCATGAGGGCAAGACTATAATCGGCAAGTTTTTGATGAGAAACTGATAATTCGGATCGACTGGGGATTGTTTACACTGATTTTCCCACGACCGAGTATGACCGCAGATAGCTTGGCCAAGTGGCATAGCCCCGACCTGGTCTCACGACGGTGTCGGTCATAAGGGCAAGACTATAATCAGGAAGTTTTCGTCAACAAATTGACAATTCATGACCGATTGGGGCTTGTTTGCATCGATTTTTCCACGACCGAGTATGACCGTATATTTGCCGCAGCACCGACCTGGTCTCACGACAGTGTCGGTCATTGGGGGCAAGATTATAATCGGTAAGTTTTCAATGGGAAACTGACAATTCGTGTTCGACTAGGGCTTGTTTGCACTGATTTTCTCTCAACTGAGTATGACCGCATATTTGCCGCGGACCTGAGTATGACCGCATATAGCCCAGGCAAGTGCCACGGCCCCTAGCTGGCCTCCCGATGATGCCGGTCATGAGCACAAGACTGTAATCGGCAAGTTTTCGGCAACAAACTGATAATTCGTGACCGACTTGGGCTTATTTGCACTAATTTTCCCACGACCGAGTATGAACGCATTTGGCCCCGGCAAGGGTGACGTCCCTGACCTGGTCTCCCGACGATGTCAGTCATGTTGGCAAGGCTATAATCGACAAGTTTTTGATGAGAAACAGGCAATTCGTTATCGACTGGGGATTGTTTACACTGATTTTCCGACGACCGAGTATGACTGTATATGGCCTCGGCAAGTGCCACGGACCCGACCTGGTCTGTCGACGATGCCGATCATGGGGACAAGACTATAATCGACAAGTTTTCAATGACAAATTGACGATTCGTGACCGACTAGGTCTTGTTTGCACCAATTTTCCAATGACCGAGTACGATTGCGCATTGCTCCGGCAAGTGCCACGACCCCGACTTGCTCTCCCGACGGTGCCGATGATAGGGGCAATGCTATAATCGACAAGTTTTCGACGACAAGCTGACAATTCGTGACTGACTAGGGCTTGTTTGCCTTGATTTTCCCACGTCTGAGTATGACCACATATGGCCTCGAGAAGTGAGACGGCCCCGACCTGACTATTCGTGATCGACTGGGGATTGTTTACACTTATTTTCCCACGACTAAGTATGAATGCATATGGCCCAGGCAACTACCATCCTGACGGTGCCGGTCATGAGGGAAAGACTATAATCGGCAAGTTTTTGACAATTTGTGATCGACTGGGGCTTGTTTGCACTGATTTTCCCACGACCGAGTATGATTGCATTTAGCCCAAGCTAGTGCGTCGGCATTGACCTGGTCGCCCAACGGTGCCGGTCATGAGGGGGAGACTATAATCAGCAAGTTTTCGATGAATTAATGACAATTCATGACTGACTGGGGCATTTTTGAACCGATTTTCCCACGACTGAGTATGACTTTATATGGCCGCGGCAAATGCCACGGCCTCAACTTGGTCTCCTGAATGTGCCGATCATGGGGGCTAGACTATAATTGGCAAGTTTTCGAAGACAAACAAACATTTCGTGACATACTAGGGCTTGTTTGCATTGATTTTCCCATAATGCAGTATGACAGTATATGGCCGCGAGAAATGCCTCTGCCCTGATCTGGTCTCCCAACGTTGCCGATCATGGGGTCAGGACTACAATCGGTAAGTTTTTGATGACAAAATGACGATTCGTGACCGACTGGGCCTTGTTTGCACCTATTTTCCTACGACAGAGTATGACCGCATACGGCCCCCGAAAGTGCCACGACCCCGATCTGGTCTCCCAAGATGCCGTTCATAGGGCAGGACTATAATCGACAAGTTTTTGATGACAAACTAACAATTTGTGACCGATTGGGGCTTGTTTGCCCTGATTTTCCCACGTTCGAGTATGGCCGTATATGGCCCCGACAGGTGCAACGGCCCTGACTTAGCATCCCAACGATGCCGTTCATGTGGGCAAGACTATAATCGACAAGTTATTGATGAGAAACTGACAATTCGTGATCGACTGGGGATTGCTTGCACCAATTTTCCCATGACCGAGTACAACCGTATATGGAACCGTTAAGTGCCACGGCCCCGACCTGGTCTCCTAACGATGCCGGTCATAGAGCCAAGACTATAATCGACAAATTTTCGATGACAAACTGACAATTCATGACAAACTGGGGATTGTTTGCATTGATTTTCGACGACCGAGTATGACCGCATATGGTTGCGGCAAGTGTCATATCTCCAACCTGGTCTCCCGATGGGGCCAGTCATGGGGGCTAGACTATAATCGACAAATTTTTGGTGAGAAACTGACAATTCGTGATCGACTGGTGATTGTTTACACTAATTTTCTCACGATCGAGTATGACTGTATATGGCCACGGTAAGTGCCACGACCCCGACCTGGTCTCCTGACGGTGCCTGAAATGGGGGCAAGACTATAATCGGTAAGTTTTCGAAGATAAACTGACGATTCGGGACCGACTGGGGCTTGTTTGCCCTAACTTTCCCACGATCGAGTATGACTGCTTATGGCCCAGGCATGTGCCACGACCTCGACCTGGTCTCCCTACTATGCCAGTCATGGGGGCAAGACTATAATCGGCAAGTTTTCGATGAGAAACTAACAATTTGTGACCGAATACGGCTGGTTTGCATTGATTTTCCCACGATCGAGTATGACCGCATATTTGCCGCGGCCCCGACCTGGTCTCCCGACAGTGCCGGTCATGAGGGCAAGACTATAATCGACAAGTTTTTGATGAGAAACTGACAATTCATGATCCTGGTGATTGTTTACACTAATTGTCCTAAGATCGAGTACGAGCGTATATGGCCACGGTAAGTGCCACGACCCCGACCTGGTCTCCTGACGGTGCCTGAAATAGGGGAAGACTATAATCGGTAAGTTTTCGAAGACAAACTAACAATTCGTGACCGATTGGGGCTTGTTTGCCCTAATTTTCCCACATCCGAGTATGGTCGCATATGGCCCAGGTAAGTGCGACGACCCTGATCTAGTATCCCGACGATGCTGCTCATGTGAGCAAGACTATAACCGGCAAGTTTTTGATGAGAAACTGACAATTCGTTATCGACTATGGATTGTTTACACTGATTTTCCCACGACCAAGTATGACTGCATATGGCCCGGGCAAGTGCAACGGCCCCGACCTGGTCTGCCGACAATGCAGGTCATGAGGGCAAGATTATAATCGGCAAGTTTTCGATGACAAATTCACGATTCGGGACCGACTGGGGCTTGTTTGCACCAATTTTTCAATGATCAAGTATGACCGCATATGGCTCCGGTAAGTGCCACGGCCCTGACTTACTCTCCCGACGGTGCCGATCATTGGGGCAATACTATAATCGACAAGTTTTCGACGACAAACAGACAATTCGTGACTGACTAGGGCTTGTTTGCGCTGATTTTCCCACGTCTGAGTATTACCGCATATGGCCCCAAGAAGTGCGACGGCCCCGACCTAGTGTCCCGACGGTGCTGGTCTTGTGGGCAAGACTATAATCGGCAAGTTTTTGATGAGAAACTGATTATTCGTGATCGAATGGGGATTGTTTACACTTATTTTCCCACGAATGAGTATGAACGCATATGGCCCGAACAAGTGCCACCGGCTCGACCTGGTCTCCCGACGGTACCGGTCATGAAGGCAAGACTATGATCGATAAGTTTTCGACAACAAACTGACAATTTGTGACCGACTGGGGCTTGTTTGCACTGATTTTCCCACGACCGAGTATGACTGCATTTAGCCCAGGCTAGTGCGACGGCCTTGACCTGGTCTCCCGATGGTGCCAATCATGGGGGCCGGACTATAATCGGCAAGTTTTCAATGAATTAGTGACAATTTGTGACCGACTGGGGCTTGTTTACCATAAATTTCCCACGTCTGAGCATGGCTGCATATGGCCCCGACAAGTGCGACGGCCCTGATCTAGTATCAGGACGGTGCCGGTCATTTGGGCAAGACTATAATCGGCAAGTTTTTGAAGAGAAACTGAAAATTTGTGATCGACTGGGGATTGTTTGTACCAATTTTCCCATGACTGAGTATGACCGTATATGGCACCGACAAGTGCCATGGCCTCAACCTATTCTCCTGGCGACATCGGTCATAGGGCCAAGATTATAATCGGCAAATTTTCGATGACAAACTGACAATTCAAGACCAACTGGGGATTATTTGCATTGATTTTCGACGACCAAGTATGACCGCATATGGTCGCGGCAAGGGCCATGTCCCCGACCTGGTCTTCCGGCGGTGCCGGTCATGGGGCCAAGACTATAATTGGCAAATTTTTGATGAGAAACTGACAATTCGTGATCGACTGGTGATTGTTTACAATAATTTTCCCATGATCGAGTATGAACGTATATGGCCACGGTAAGTGCCACGACCTCGACCTGGTCTCCTGACGGTGCCAGAAATGGGGGCAAGACTATAATCGGTAAGTTTTCGAAGACAAACTGACGATTCGGGACCGACTGGGGCTTGTTTGTACCAACTTTCCCACGACCGAGTATGACTGCTTATGGCCCCAGTAAGTGCCACGACGCCAACCTGGTCTCCTTACGGTGCCGATCATGGGGGCAACACTATAATCGGCAAGTTTTCGATGAGAAACTAACAATTCGTGACCAACTAGGGCTAGTTTGCATTGATTTTCACACAATCGAGTATGAGTGCATATTTGCCGCGGCCCTGACCTGGTCTCACCTCAGTGCCGGTCATGGGGGCAAGACTATAATCGACAAGTTTTCGATGAAAAACTGGAGATTCGTGACCGACTGGTGCTTGTTTGTCATGATTTTCCCACGACCGAGTATGACCGCATATGACCCCGACAAGTGCGATGGCCCTAACCTGGTATCTCGACGGTGCTGGTCATAAGGGCAAGTGCCCCAGCCCTGACCTGGTCTACTAATGGTGCCGATCATGGTGGCAAGACTATAATCGGCAAGTTTTCGATGCGAAATTGACGGTTCGTTACCAACTGGGGCTTGTTTGCACCAATTTTCCCATGACCGAGTATGACCACATTTGTCCCCAGCAAGTGCGACGACGCTAACCTAGTCTCTCGATGGTGCCTGTCATGGGGCCAAGACTATAATCGGCAAGATTTCGATGATAAACTGACAATTCGTGACAGACTAGTGCCTGTTTCCACTGATTTTCCCACGACCAAGTATGACTGCATATTTGTCGCGGCCCCGACCTGGTCTCACGACAGTGCCGGTCATGGGGGCAAGACTATAATCGGCAAGTTTTCAATAAAAACCTGACGATTCGTGAACGACTGGGGCTGGTTTGCACCAATTTTCACACGACCGATTAGGGTTTCTTTGCCCTAATTTTTCCACGATTGAGTATGACCGCATATGGCCCCGGCAAGTGCGACGATCCCGACGGTGGTGGTCATGAGGGCAAGACTATAATCTGCAAGTTTTTGATGAAAAACATGCAATTCATGATCGACTGGGGATTGTTTACACTGATTTTCCAACGACCGAGTATGACCGCATATAGCCTGGGAAGTGCCACGGCCTCGACCTAGTCTCCCAATGGTGCCGGTCATGAAGGCAAGACTATAAACGGCCAGTTTTGGACAACAAACCGAGATTTTGTTACCGACTGGGGCTTGTTTGGATGGATTTTCACACGACCGACAAGTGCGACAACCCTGACCTACTCTCCTGACGGTGTCGGTCATATGGGGAAGACTATAATCAACAATTTTTCAATGAGAAACTGACAATTAATGACCGACTAGGGCTTGTTTGCACTGATTTTCCCACGACCGAGTATGACCGCATATCACCCCAGTAAGTGCCACAGCCGCGACCTTGTCTCCCGACGATGCCGGGCATGGGGGCAAGACTATAATCGCTACGTTTTCGATGACAAACAGACGATTAGTGGCCGACTGGGGCTTGATTGTACTGATTTTTCCACGACCAAGTATAACTGCATATGACCACGGCAAGTGCCAAGGCCCAAACCTGGTCTCTCGACGGTGCCTGTCACGAGGGCAAGACTATAATCAGAAAGTTTTCGATGAGAAACTGACAATTAGTGGCTGACTAGGGCTTGTTTGCGCTGACCAACGACCGAGTATGACGTTTCCACGACCCCGACTTGGTCTCCCAATGGTGCCGATCATGGGGCAAGACTATAATGGGCAAGTTTTTATGAGAAATTGACGGTTCATAACTGACTGGGGCTTGTTTGCACTATTTTTCCCATAATCGAGTATGGCCCTGACAAGTGGCACGGCCTCGACCTGGTCTTTTGACGGTGCCGGTGATGGGGCCAAAACTATATTCGGCAAGTTTTCGATGACAAACTGACAATTTGTAACCGACTGAGGATTGTTTGTGTTGATTTTCCCATGACTGAGCATGACCACATATGGCCACGACAAGTGCCATGGCCCTGACTGGTCTCCTGACGGTGCCGGTCATGGGGGTAAGACTATAATTGGCAAGTTTCTGATGAGAAACAGATAATTCGTGATCGATTGGGGATTGTTTGCGCTGATTTTCTCCCGATTGAGTATGACCGTGGCAAGTTCCACGACCTTGACCTGCTCTCTTGACAGTGACGATAATGGGGGTAAGACTATAATCGGCAAGTTTTAGATGACAAACTAACAATTCGTGACCGACTGGGGATTGACTGCATTGATTTTTCCACGACTGAGTATAACCGCATATGACCGTCGTAATTGTCACGGGCCCAACTTGGTGCCCCGACAGTGTCGATCATAGGGGTAAGACTATAATCAACAAGTTTTCGATAGCAAACTGATGATTCGTGACTGACTATATATGGCGCTGGCAAGTGCGACGACCTTGACCTTGTATCCCGACGATGCCGGTCATAGGGGCAAGACTGTAATCGGCAAGTTTTCGATGACAAAATGACAATTTGGGACCGACTGGGGTCTTTTTGCACCGATTTTCCCATGATCAAGTATGACTGCATATGACCGCGGCAAGTGCCACGGCCCCGACCTGGTCTCCCGACGGTGCCTGTCATGACGGCAAGACTATAATCAGCAAGTTTTCGATGAGAAACTGACAATTCATGACCGACTGGGGCTTGTTTGCACTGATTTTCCCACGATCGAGTATGACCGCATACGGCCACCGTAAGAGTCACGGGCCCGATCTGGTCTCTCGGAGTTGCTAATCATGGGGGCATGACTATAATCAGCAAGTTTTCGATGATAAACTGATGATTCGCGACCGACTGGGGCTTGTTTCAACCAATGATCCCACGGCCGACGATGACCACATACGGACCCACAAGTGCCACGGCCCTAACCTAGCCCTCCGATGGTACTGATCATGGGAGCAAGACTATAATCGGCAAGTTTTCGAAGAGAAATTGACAATTTATGACCGACTAGGGCTTCTTTGCCCTAATTTTCCCATCATCGAGTATGACCGCATATGGCCACGCCAAGTGCCAAGGCCTCGACTTAGTCTCCGGACGGTGCCGGTCATTGGGGCAAGATTATAATCGACAAGTTTTCGATAAGAAACTGACAATTCATGACCGACTAGGTTTTTTTACACTGATTTTCACACAATCGAGTATGGCCACATATGCCCGCGGTAAGTGCCATGGCCCCGACCTGGTCTCCCTTCGGTGCCCATCATGGGAGTAAGACTATAATCGGCAAGTTTTTGATGACAAATTGACAATTCGTGACCGAATGAGGCTTCTTTGCACTGATTTCTCCATGACCGATTATGATTGCATATGACTGCGGTAAATGCCAAAGCCCCGACCTTGTCTCCCGACGGTGCCGGTCATAGGGCAAGACCATAATAGGTAAGACTTTGATGACGAGCTGACAATTCGTGACCGACTAGGGCTTGTTTGCACCAATTTTCCCATGACCGAGTATGACAGCATATGGCCCCGCCAAGTGCCACAGCCCTGACCTGGTCTCCCGACGGTGCCGGTCATAGCGGTAAGACTGTAATCGTTATGTTTTCAATGGCAAACTGACGATTTGTGATTGACTGGGGCAAGTTTGCACTAATTTTCCCATGACCGAGTATGACTGCATATGAACGTGGCAAGTGCCAAGGCCCCGACCTGGTCTCCCGACGGTGCTGGTCATGGGGGCAAGTCTATAAGCGGCAAGTTTTCAATGACAAACTGACAATTCATAACCCACTAGGGCTTGTTTGCATTGATTTTCCCACGACCGAGTATGACCGCATATTTACCGCGGCCCCGACCTGGTCTCTTGACAATGCCAGAAATGGAGGCAAGACTATAATCGGTAAGTTTTCGAAGACAAACTGACGATTCTGGACCTACTGGGGCTTGTTTGCCCTAATTTTCCCACGACCGAGTATGGCTGCTTATGGCCCCGGCAAATGCCACCACCTCGACCTGGTCTCCCTACTGTGCCGGTCATGGCGGTAAGACTATAATCGGCAAGTTTTTGATGAGAAACTAACAATTCGTGACCGACTAGGCCTGGTTTGTATTGATTTTTGCACGATCGAGTATGACTGCATATTTGCCGTAGCCCCGACCTGGTTTCCCGACAGTGCCGGTCATGAGGGCAAGGCTACAATCGGTAAGTTTTCGATGAAAAACTGACGATTTCTGACCGACTGGGGCCTGTTTGCACCAATTTTCCCACAACCGAGTATGATCACATATCGCCCGGACAATTGCCATCGCCCCGACTTGGTCTCTCGACGATGCCGATCATAGGGGGAAGACTATAATCGGCAAGTTTTCCCACGTCTGAGCATGGTCGCATATGACCCCGGTAAGTGCGACGACCCTGATCTAGTATCCCGACGATGCCGACCATGTGGGTAAGAATATAATCGGCAAGTTTTTGATGAGAAACTAACAATTCGTTATCGACTGGGGATTGTTTACACTGATTTTCCCACGACCGAGTATGACCACATATAGCCCGGATAAGTGCTACGGCCTCGACCAGGTCTGCCGATGATGCCGGTCATGAGGGCAAGACTATAATCGGCAAGTTTTCGATGACAAACTGACGATTCGTGACCGATTGGGGCATGTTTGCACCAATTTTCCAATGACTGAGTATGACCGCATATGGCTTCGGCAAGTGCCACGGCCCCGACTTGCTCTCCCGACGGTGCCGATCATGGGGGCAATACTATAATCGACAAGTTTTCGACGACAAACCGACAATTCGTGGCTGAATAGGGCTTGTTTACCCTGATTTTCCCATGTCTAAGTATGACCGCATATGGCCCCGAGAAGTGCAACAGCCCCGACCTAGTATCCCGGTGGTGCTGGTCTTGTGGGCAAGACTATAATCGGCAAGTTTTTGATGAGAAACTGACTATTCGTGATCGACTGGGGATTGTTTACACTTATTTTCCCACGACTGAGTATGAACGCATATGGCCCGGGCAACTGCCATGGCCCCGACCTGGTCTCCCGACGGTGCTGGTCATGAGGGCAAGACTATAATCGACAAGTTTTCGATGAATTAATGACAATTCGTGACCGACTGGGGCATGTTAGCTCTAATTTTCCCACGTCCAAGTATGGCTGCATATGGCCCCGGTAAGTGCGACGACCCTAATCTAGTATCCCGACAATGCCGGTTATGTGGGCAAGACTATAATCGACAAGTTTTTGATGAGAAACTGACAATTCGTGATCAACTGGGGATTGTTTGCACCAATTTCCCCATGACCGAGTATGACCATATATGGCACCGGTAAGTGCCACGGCCTCAACTTGGTCACCTGACGACGTTGGTCATAGAGCCAAGACTATAATCGACAAATTTTCGATGACAAACTGACAATTCATGACAAACTGGGGATTGTTTGC
>JAOQMP010092449.1:0-16214 GCA_027563575.1 Erythroxylum pedicellare
TATTTTTAAATATAAATCAAACAGAATAGAATGATATTTAATATAATAAATTTTATTAAATAATTAATAATAATATTTTTATATAATTAATAATAAATTGTATATAATTGATAATAAAATTAATGAAAAAAGAAAATATATAAAAAAATTATTTTTTAGCATTCGAGTGTTTTTGCATTTTCAGTTCTAGGTTGTGTGGGAATGTTATATAAGGGTATAATAATCGTTTATTATACATTATATTACTTTTCATCCATCTTTCAAATAATATTTCATTATATTACATTATGAATCCTTCCATGCCTCCCAAACAACTTTTCACTATATTACATTTCATTTCATTTTAAACTATTTCGTTCCATTTCATTCCATTAATTAACATCCAACCAAACATGTCCTAAGTCTAATTTAGAATTAATAAAATTAGCCTGAATTGATTTAAGTTTGGGTGTAACAGTAAGTATGGGTTTTGGCCCAAACCTTTCATAAGGCGATTTGAGTTTAGCCTAAAATTTGGTCAAATTTGAATAATCTAAACCTAAGTTCAAGTCCGTTTGGAGCTTTAAAAATGGGTTCGTTTTTATCTTAAATTTCTTAAATTTATTGAAGAAACATTGTTATTTTAAGTTAGGTCCATTAACAAGTACAAGTTTGTTCTTAACTTTGGTCAATCCGAGCCTGACCTATTACCTTTAAATCGGACATAGTCAGGCCAACTTAGATTGCTATGTCTATTTGGAACGTTGATCTAGAACAACCCAAATTCTCAATTTGAAATGATAATTTTAAATTAAAATTTCAAAATAACACATTTTGACCTTAAATTAAAAAGAGTCAAATCTAATTAAATTTAAACTAATCCATAATTTCATGATGACTCAAATTCATACTAATTTATTTAAAGAGATTTGTTAAACTAAAGATCAAAGTTGAGTCAAATTAAACTTGAATACTCGAATTTAAGTTTGAACTTAATCTAGAATCGAATTAAATTAAACATAAATAGTCGAATTTGAATTCGAACATAACTAAACTGGATTTAATTCATTGTCTTTGACTTAAAATAGGTCGAATCAATACTAAGCTAATTTGTAATCCTTATTTAAGGGTTTGACTTAATGGGTTAGATTTAATGCATCTAATTACTACAGCAGATTAAGCCCTTGAGTCCACTAGTCTTGTTTATGAAATCCCAAGACAACCTTATATCATAACCTTTTCCTTAACAATTTTTTACTTCTTACAATTCCCGATTCCAAACAAACCATAAAACTACAAGCCTTCGGGCCATTAATAAAAAATAAATATAAAAAGAAGAAATATTTTAAGAAAAGAAATTTTAAAAAGCAAAATATTATAAGAAAAAGATGCAAACTTAGAATAACTATATTTAAAAGAAATAAGAAAAAGAATAAAAAGATACTAAATGCCAATATTATTATTGTAAAGAAAAAGGACATTATGCTAATAATTAATACTTTAGAGTTAATACTTTTGAAGAATGCTCTTCTAAAGAAAGCATTTTATAATAACAGATACATAATTCGAAGAAACTTCAAATTCTAAAGTAAATTAGTGAAATAGAAGAATCTTTTAACACTCCAGTTGATAATCAAATAATACATAATATAATAGAAATATCTAAAATGCATGGAGATTATATTCAATAAGTTCTTAGTGATAGAAAAATGCTTAAAAAGATTTGAAACACTATGTTTTCTACAAATTTTGATAGTAGATTTAATATGAAATTACTAGAAAAATAGAGGTAAAACCTAGAAAACACCATAAATTCTACGGTATTAATCTTAAAGAAAAACCCTCGATATTATTTAACTAATAAAGTAACAATTCCTCCACTATCTAAAAAAATATTTCTCGAAAACTTGATCACATTCCCAAAGAAATTAGGAACAAAAGAGGATATCTTGGATCCATACAAATGATAATCATATCTACTTTTAGAGAGGGTATAGATAGTCTTATAAATTTAGCAATATTAGATTAAAAAATTCGCAATAGATAAGAAGCCGGTATGGGAATTTTGAGAGGCAATCTTCGATACCAAAAACTTGTGTTTAACATCTATCCTAAAATGTCTTATACTATACAAGATAAAGATTTTGATAGAATACTCAGTTTAATCCAAGACTTTAAAAGAAAAAATTTAATTAGAAATGGAAATAGACCGTATTATATTACCTACGTGATATCTTATGCCCTATCCAACACTCATCATACATAATGTTTTACAAAAAAAGATATTATCGACTTTCTAAAGTTATTTTATGAAGTTTAAAGAATATTCCCTCCTTATATAGCAACCATAGAAGACCTAGAAGATGACTTTTCATTAGATTTACAATAAAAACCCTTACTAACTTCTCAAAATAAATTATTTCCTATATTATCTTATTTAGAAACTAATGTGTCAAGTAGTCAACAATATGTTAATACCTTGATAAGAACAAACATAAGGATAGGTTAATTATAAAATTAAAAGAGAATATTTTGATGGTACAAATTTTGCTCCCTGTAATATCTTAATTGATTCCAAAGCTAGTGGAAGTTACATTAATCAAAATTTAATACATAATTTGATAAGTTTATAAGTTTCCACCTAAATGAACTTTATCAATATATAAATTTTAATGGTGAAATATGTTAGATTGATATCGCGATATAAACCACTATTAAAATAGGGAAACAATGAAATACTTACAAGATTAATAGTTGAAAATAAAGGATTCAATTTAAAGATATTATTAGGAATTAGTTTTCTTGAACAAGTTTAACCTTATAAGATAACTCAATATGAAATACAATGATCCTATAACATCAATGTAAAATGCATTCTAAGATAATGACTAGTCTTACTAGTATTCATATTCCAATTGGAATAACTTATAAAGATTACAGAGTCGAATACTTTGCTACTTATATAGATAGTGGAACTAGTTCTTGTTTATGTGAATCAAGTTGTTTTCCTTTACAATATCATAAAACCTTACAAAATATAATAGGAATAGATGTTTCTAACAATAAAATACATTTATCCAAAGGTATTTAGCAACCCTAAATACTATTAGAATCATTTTTAATAAAATATCAACCATTTTACTTTTATGATACTAGAACTGATATTGTTTTAGGAACTTTCTCCAATTATTTCATAAAATATTATTTGATATTATTATACAACAAATGCATTAAAAAACTCCTTGTAGTCATTAGACAATAGTTAATAGAATCCAAAATGCATATGGTAGATCTACCCCGATCACATTTAAACCTTACACAGCCTAGCATGGTATGAGATATAAAGAAAAAATGATCAAAAGGAAAACCTTTATTAAAAATAGAAAATATTCTAGAAAATAAATATTAACAGATAAAAACTATAAGAGATGGACTATAATTAGTAAAACAGATGATAAAGAAAAATTACTCTGATAACCTGTTACAATTTTTGGATAAAAATACCTTGTACAATTTTCAAATAAAAATAGTGAAGAAGCAAACTTAGAAATGAAAGATAAACAAAAGATTGTTAGAGTTCTATGAGATATAATTTAGAAGATCAAGAAGAATTAACACAAAAAAAACTTCTTGAACTAGAAAAATTAAAGATAATTAGGCCTAGTAAAAATCTTCATTCCTCCCCAACTTTTTTGGCTAGAAGCCATGCAAAACTAATTAGAAATAAAGCTAGAATGGTAGTAAATTATAAAAAGTAAATGTCAATAAAATTTTATTGTGTTTTTATCTTTTTAGACACTTATTCATGCTTTTGTTTTGACGTGTGGAGCAATCTTAATTACATTGTTCTGTTTCTGAAACAATCGAGGGGTTGGAACACCCTGTTCCACTTAGGGTGTCAGGGTGTTCCAACCCTGTTTTGCTTAATCTAGTCCACACATTTGTATAGACCTTATATAAATGTATGGATGAGATTTAATGGAACAGAGTTAGAACTGGTTAACTGGAACAAAATATCTGATCCCCAATTGAGAGCTCTCAGTGAACTCTTCAATTCTTACAAGTAGGGATGGAAATCAAGTTATATTGTAGCTGCAATAGAAATTTCCCAAAAGGGTTACTGATTCTTCTCAGTAGGCACTAACTTTTAGATTCGGTGACTAGTATAAAAAGTTGCACTCAAGTACATTTTCAATCTATATAACTTTTTTCTTTTCTTTATGTGTCTATTTAACTCTTATGCAATGACTACTGTTCGATGTATCATCTTCATGCACTAAACAAATGTCAACCATTATGTTGATTGTAACTTCTACATCATGGTCATAGTACTGTGATTTAGGTAAAAAGTCCTGATTCTTTTCAAGAATGAAACATAAGCACACAATAAATGCTAAATGTTATCATCTGTTACATATCTACTGCCTTTCCAAATCTAAAGAGGCTATGTTGTTCTAGTTCATATAGATGTTTATTAGAGAACAAAAGCATCTTAAGAATGACTGGTACAACACTACAAACATGAATTGTAGGCCAAGGAAAATTTTCATCGAATTGGAGCTTAAATTATTGGCTTAAGTTCCATTTAGCATTTGGGTCTCTTTGTGTTCGTGTTTGAAATGCAGCATCTTCAATTTCTGTTCTATACTAGGCCCGATTCTTCTTCTAAATTCATGAACTAAGCATCCAGGCTTCCACAATCCAGGGCCCTACTAGGCATAGAAACATATCAATTCAAACTTAGAGGATATTAAAATAAAGAGGTTTTTACATATGGTGTAGAAGAAATTAACTTATATAAGACAAAGTCTCAGTCTATATGGTAGCTAATCTACTTAGGGAAGGCATAAAAGCCATGTTTTTCCCTTTTCTTTTTTGAGCCAGAGTTATATATTAATTAACAAATATGTACATAGCAAGAATGCTTAGGAATGATTCTTACGTATATCTTGTAATAAGAGAACCAAACATTCAACTAGGAGGAAATACAAAATATAGAGTCTCAGTTGAGACTTTTGATTTAGAGCAACTAGTTCTTCGACAAACTTATTCTGATCAATATTTACAAGTAAACCTTTAAGCACTGAAATTTCAATTTGTTCTTCTTTAGTTTTCATGTTGTACCTGAGTAGGTACTGTTGTGAAACTTGGGTTAATTTCACCAATAATGACAAATTCACCTTGAGCACTATTACCTAGGTGAATAGAGTATGAACGATTGTATTGAAAAATCACACCAGGTAAATTCCTAGGAAAGACTAGAGGGGTCACAAACAGTTCCACTTAAAACCCAATCTCCTAGACACAATTTTCCTAGACATGTAATTTAATAGCATAATAATTCACTACAACTATACCTGACAATAGTTATTAAATAGACAAATAAAGAATACCAAAATTTAACGAGATTCAGCCAATTATGTCTACTTTCTCAGACATTACTAAATTTATATTTCACTATTTTCAGAAAATAACACAAGTGAAATACTACAAAGCAGAGAAGAAATTTTGGTCTTATAGAAAGACAAGTTTGTGATGATTTAACTAAGGAGGGGAGGCTCCTTTTATGGTTTTAGAAACCTTCACCATTCCCACACATTTCTGATGTAGGATTATGGAATGAGCCATAATATTTGACCACTCAACAAATCTCCACCTTGGCAAATTCTACTTTTCTAAATCTCTCATAAAACTCATCTTTAATAGTGTCTTTACATATGCTTTACAATTCCCATCTTCAATTTTTAGCAATATTGATCAAGTCTAAACAATTTTGAAACTTAATTACAGTTATCGCCTTTGTCAATGTATCAACATGATTTTTTATGTCCTTAATCTTCTGGATTGCTATTCCACCTTCTTCTAGAACCTCTCATACAAAGTGATAATGACCATTGATATGCTTCATCCTTGCATGGCTAACCTGGTTCTTTGCTAAAAAGATAGCACTCTAATTATCACAGTGCACTTTGATGTGCTTCTGTTGAACCCCTAACTCACCAAGCAATCCTTGAAACAAAATTGCCTCCTTTATAGCCTCTGTAGTTACCATATACTCTGCCTCTGTAGCCGACAAAGCAACTGTTGACTATAAGGTAGACCTCTAACTGACTGGTGCCTTTGCAAAAGTAAACACATAGCCAGTAGATGATCGATGTTTATCTAAATCATCGGCATAGTCGAAATCACAATATCTAACTACACATTGATCGTCTTGCGTATCCTGCTAAAATACCAAACCAACATTTACAGTGTTCAGAACGTACTGTAGAATCCATTTCATAGCTTGTCAATGTTCCTTTCTAGGATCATGCATATACCTGCTCACAACCCCAACTATCTGTAAAATATTAGGCTTTGTACACACCATAGCATACATCAAGCTACCAACCGCATTCACATACGATACTTTAGTCATGTACTTTCATTTTGCTTCTTTCTTTGGAGATAAAGATACACTGAGCTTTATATGAGGAGTGAGCAAAGTATTAACCAATTTTGACTTTTCATCATGCTAAAACGGTGTAGTACCTTTTTCAAATATTGCTTTTGAGTCAAATATAGTCTCTCTATCTTTTTGTCTTTACTTATCTCCATGTCGAGAATTTTCTTGGCTTCGTCCAGATCCTTCATTTCAAACTCCTGATTCAACTGAATCTTCAATCTCTCAATTTCTCTTTGATTCTTTGAAGCTATTAGCATATCATCAACATACAGGAGAAGATAGATATGGGATCCATCTTATAGCTTGCGAAAATACACGTAGTGATGGTATTTACTTCTTGTGTACTTGTACCCCATCATAAACTTGTTAAATTGCTTGTACCACTACCTTTGAGACTGTTTAAATCTGTACAATGATTTTTCAAGCTTGCACACCCTATTCTCTTTTCCAACAACTTTAAAATATTTGGGCTGAGTCATATAGATTTCCTCCTCTAAGTCTATATGTAAAAATGTAGTTTTTACTTCCAGTTGAACTAGTTCCATATCAAATTATGCTACCAAAGCCAACAAAATTCGAATGGAGGAATGTTTTACAAATGGAGATAAAAATTCATTATAATCAATTCCCTCCATCTAAACATAGCCTTTAGCCACCAGCCTTGCTTTGTAGTGAAGATTATCCTTATCAGGAAATCTATTTTTCTTTGCATATACCCATTTGCATCTAATTGCCTTCTTTCTCTTTGGGAGACTAGTTAGCTTCCACGTCTGATTCTTACGAAAGGAATGTATTTCTTCATTCATGGCTATCCTTTACTTATCTTCTTCTGAATTTTGGACTGCTTATAAGTGGTAGGAATGTCATCAATTTCAATTAGAGATGCATAAGCCACCATATTATCATAATGAGCAGGTACTTGAATGTTCCTTTTTGGCTTTCTCAATGCAATTAGTAATTATTGCTGTGGAGGTTCTTGGGTTAGAACCTCTTCTTCATCTGGCTCCTTTTCTACCATAGGAGTTTCTAAATCTACTCCATCATTTACTGAGGTAACAATTCTTCCTTCAAACTCCACCTGTTTTGGAGTACCATCTTTCTACTTAACATTTTCAGTTGTCACATTTCTTAACATGATAGATTCATCAAAGGTAACATCCCTGCTGAAAATTATTTTCTTTGAATCTGGGCACCAAAGATGATGTCCTTTCACATTAGAGGTGATCCCTAAGAAAATTGCTTTCTTTGCATGTGGATCCAACTTTGACTGCTTAATATGATAGTATGCAATGGAACCAAACACATGTAAGGAATCATAATCTATAGCAGGTTTTCCAAATCATTTTTGCCAAGATGTTTTACCACTAATAGCAGTCGATGGAAGGAGATTGATGAGATGATAAGCATATGTAATAACCTCAACCTAAGATTCTCTGCCCAACCAAGCATTAGATAGCATACACCGAACTTTTTCTAGTAATATCCAATTCATATATTTTGCCAATTCATTTTATTGTGGTGTATCCTTGACTATGAAGTGTCTGACAATACCTTCATCTTCACAGACCTTTAAGAATGGATCACTCATGTACTCCCCACCATTATTTGTATAGAGACGCTTAATCCTTCTGCCTGTTTAAGTTTCCACCATCTTCTTCTGTTTGAGGAAAACTCCCAACACTTCATCCTTAGTCTTTATAGTATACACCAATATTCTTTAGGAAAAATCATCAAAAAAGGTCACATAATAGTGTTTTCCTCCCAAAGAAACTATTTTCAAAGGTCCCCACACATCAGAGTGAACATAATCCAAAATACCCTTCGTATCATGGATTGCAATGCTAAATTTCACTCTTGTCTGCTTCCCTTTGACACAATGTTCATAGAAGTCTAATTTGTAGGCCTGAACTTCTTTCAACAATTCTTGATTTACTAATATCTTCAAGGATTTTTTACCTGCATGTTTCAAGCGCATATGTCATAAACTAGCTGCTTGTAGCTTTTGATCATCATTAGAAGCTACTGCTGTTGTTCTAATAACTACATTACCTTAGTAATTAATACAGGTTATTATTTCTTCGCATTCTTTCATTACCATAAGCGCACCATAGATGACTTTCATTACTCCATTTGTTGCATTTATAATGTAGCCCTTTGATTTTAGGACTCTTACAGAAATGAGATTCTTCGTCAAACTTGGCACGTATATTCCATCAGTCACATTCGTGGTTATTCCATCATGATTCTTTAAGCAAATTGAACCAATCCCATTTATTGTGCAGGGATGGTCATTTACTATGTAGACAACTCCACCTTCTAGCTCTCTAAAATTAGAGAACCAATCTCGATTGGGACATATGTGATAGTTATAGCCTAAATCGAGTAGCCATGACTAGAAGGGCTTATTGAGGATGCAACAACCAGATCTGAGTCTGTATCTTCACACTCAGCAACATTCGAATTTGCAACAGTTTTTCCCTTATTAGATTTGTTTTTATTCTTCAACTTTAGACAATCCTTTTTCTAGTGCCCTTTTTTTGACAAAAGGCACATTCATCTTTACTCAATTTGACCCTTGACTTCGATCTCCCATTCTTTCATTTAATCTGGCTCTACGAATGGCCTCTGACTACTAAAACTTTTGCTGCTCCACCTATAGGTTCTTCCTTTGTGTTCCTTCTCAATTCATGACTGTATAAAACAGTTGTAACTTCACTAAGAGACACATCAACCTATCCATAAAGTAGAGTAGTTTCAAGAAACTCAAACTCCTCAGGAAGAGATCCCAACAATATCAAAGCCAGATCTTCATCTTCAAATGTCACATCCAAATTCATTAAATCAGTAATTAACTGAGTAAAACTGGTGATGTGATCATTTATAGTGGTACTTGGAACATAAGAGAAACGAAAAAGTCTCTTCTTTATATGAAGCTTATTATGACTGCTTTTCTTCAGGAATTTCTCTTCCAATGCATTCCACAATTTAGATTCAGAAGTTTCCTTCGAGAAAGCATACTTTTGCTTTCTGGAAAGACACAATTGAATTGTTCCACATGCCAAATTATTTATAGTCTTCCAATCTTTCTCCTCAACATCATCTGGTTTCTTTTCTTCAATAGTGATGTTAAGACCTTACTGAAAAAGAGTGTCTTGAACCTCACTTTGCAACATGCCGAAATGACTCATACTATAAAAAATCTTCACCGCAAATCTTACATTTGTCACAACATTGCTTGCTAGAATAGATGAAGTAGAAGCTGTCGACGTAGTTATTGCGATTGTAACTTTGATTTTTGTTATCTTTGCTACAATTTATATTCAATAGCTATCAATGTGAAATGTCAATAGTCCAAGAAAAAATCTTTTTTGATATGGAAGATCATACTACATTGTAATCGCAGAGTATACTAAGAAAAAAACTTGATTCTAATACCAATTGTTGTGAAACTCGGGTTAATTTCACCAATAATGACAAATTCACCTTGAGCACTATTATTTAGATGAATAGAATGTGAACAATTATACTAAAAAATTACATCAGGTAAATTCCTAGGAAAGACTATAGGGGTCACAAACAGTTCCACTTAAAACCCAATCTCCTAGATACAAATTTCCTAGACATGTAATTTAATAACACAATAATTCATTACAACTATACCAGACAATAGCTATTAAATAGACAAATAAAGAACACCAAAATTTAACAAGGTTCAACCAATTATACTTACTTCCTCATATACTACTAAATTTATATTTTACTAATTTAAGGAAATAATATAAGTGAAATAATACAAAAGGAGATAAGGAATTTTGGTCTTATGGAAAGACAAATTTGAGATGATTTAACTAAGGAGGGGAGGCTCCTTTTATGGTTTTAGAACCCTCCATCATTGCTACACATTTTCGATGTGGGATTATGGAATAAGCCATAATATTTGACAACTTAACAGTTAATCCCTGTGATGGCCTTTAATGAGACCACCTTTGCTAATAGTCTGGTTAAGAAGGCTGTAAGTTACTACATTTAACTTTTTACATTTCATAGCTGTCTACTTATCTTCTGAACATTTTTAACTTTTTCTATTTCACTTTATAGATGTGAAAAACTCTTTTGTGAATTAAATCTGCTCCATTTTCTAGCCAATGAAACTCTTTATTATAGAGAAGTTTATTTCTCTAGGTGCATATGCTCTTGATAATCTCAATAAAAACAATAGACCAACAGATGCCATTCCCATTTTGAGAGTCTTTTAACCAGCACCTTAAACTCTAGGAAAAGAAAATAGATTTGGCATTCACTGGAATAACTTGTTTCCATATCTGAGTAGATAAAGCACAATCCAATAAAGAATGCAAAACATTCTCTTTGAAATTAAGACATTAAGGACACATGTACGTTAGAGACATTCCTTGATTAAATAACGTATCAAAAGTGGGCAGCTTGTCATGGGAAACTTTTCAAATTAACATCTTCATATTTTGGATGGTTAGGAGAGACGATAAGGGTCATCAAAAGATTCTTGAAGTATCTGTTTCACTAACTATGCATATCTCAGCTTCCTTTTCTAAGAAGCAATTCATGTCTTGATTTATTCCATACCCTCACTAGCATTCATATCGTCACTATCATCAATAAGAAAACCTTTAGGCTTTTGTAATTTTTTTATAAGGTGATATAAGAGTAATGGGGCTAGCCTGTTATGGATTGATTGTTCATCCATATTCAAAATCTTTTTCCTCTTAACTGATTTCTTGTGAAGTAGAAACTATTGGAAGATCTAGGGAAAACCAATTATCTAGCCAAAATCTTACCATATTATCATTTCCCACTATCCATTTTACCCCTATCAGAAGTGTATCTCTTGTTTGCAGTATTTTCTTTTGGAGGATGGATGTAGATTTATTGGGAAAGCAGTTTAGTAAACTATCGTTGCCAATATACTAATGAAACAAAATATGTTTCCACTTATTGGTATTTTGTTTTAGAAGATTCCTAGCTAGTTTAATGACGAAAGCTTGATTTATAATGGATGCACTTTTGATGTCTAATCCTCCTTTTCCTTTTTTGCTTGTATACCATTCTCTAAGGAATCAGATGCAATTTTATATTTGCTTTAGTAACTTCCCATAAAATTCGGTGCATTTATTGATCCAGCTTATCACATATTTCTTTAGGAAGCTTCGTGCTTTATTTATTATATAAAGTAATAACTAATAAGGTTGATTATATAAGACTCTCTCTCCCAGTCATGGATAAATTCTAGGAAAAAATACATTTAACCCCCTATGTTTTTACCTTTTTGTATGTTATGTCCCCTTCTATTTTAAAAATGAACTTATTACTCTCTTTGACCATCGGTCAAAGGAGTTTTAAATTAAAAAAGACCCATAAAATTTAGTGCATTTATTGATTTAGCTTATCACATATTCCTTTAGGAAGCTTCATGCTCTATATAAAATAATAGCTAATAAGGTTGATTATATAAGAGTCTCTCTCTCGGTCATGGATAGCTTATAGGCAAACATACATTTAACCCCTTATGTTTTACCTCTTGGCACGTTATGTCCCTCTCTATTTTAAAAATGAAAAAATTTCCCCCTTTGACGACTACTAAAAGGAGTTTAAAATTCAAAACGAACTATAAAATCTGGTGCGTTTATTGATCCAACTTACCACATATTCCTTTAGTAAGCTTCGTGCTCTGTATAGTGTATAAAGTAATAACTAATAAGGTTGATTATATAAGAGTCTCTCTCCCATTTATGGATAAATTCTAGGCAAAAATACTTTTAACTGCCCTATGTTTTACCTCTTGGTACATTATGTCTTCCTCTATTTTAAACATGAACTTATTACCCCCTTTGACCACCAATCAAAGGAGTTTAAAATTTAAAAAGATTTTTTTACCTATTATTTTTTATTGTTATTTCCAATCTACCCTCGTGGCCTAAAAAAAATTGAGCTACCCAAAATGCCCCAGGTTGTTTTGGAGGGAATGGTTATGGAACAAACTCTATTGAGAAGAAAATTGGAATAAGAGGAAATTATCTCCAGTCTCCTTTTTTAAAAATCTTGAAATGAACAAATTCAATAAGATTTAAAAGGGTTTGGAGGAAAAGAAATTTTTTTGAAGAAAATGAAAATTTCATTTATTTTTATTATTTTCTTTTTTTATGAAGTAATGGTGAGAAGGTAACCTACAAACAAAAATTTGTATTTCTTTCATCAATTTAACGTAAAATTATGAAAATGGCATCTTTAATAAATTTTCTTTCTTTCTTTTTAATTTTGATTCATAAATAAATTTTCTTTTTTAATTTTTATAAATTAACGATCATGAAGTACAATTGTGAAGACAATGATATTTTTAGTAAATTTCCCTTTTTTTATTTATTAACTGTCAAAATGTAATTTATGCTTAAAATAATTTTTATTTTTGATATAGAAGGCATAATGAAATAAACTAAAAAATATAGGGTTTAATGTATTTTAGTTAACAAAAGACTAAAAGGATATTTTTGTTTTAAAATGCATTGTGGTGATGTCATCATAATAATGGGGTAAAAAGTTTTTTTGAATTATAAGCTCCTTTAATTAGTGGTCAAAGGGGGTAATAAATTCATTTTTAAAATAGAAGAGGACATAACATACCAAGGGATAAAATACAAGGGTTTAAATGTAATTTTGCCTAAATTATATGTGTATCAATTTGAAAGACTGGTTTTGGTTCTTTCAATTAAGCCTCCATCAATAGCTTTAGTTGTTCTATTATACAACATTGGAACTCCTAGGCGATGACCAAGACCTTCCATGCCTTTTATACCTAACTTGGAGCTCAACAATGTTTTTGTTTGTCTTGCAATATGTGGTGAGAACTAAACTTCTGATTTATCAAAATTCATTCTAAGTCATAAGGCTAAGCTAAACTTCTGCAAATAATTTAGAAGATAAATTACTTGATGTGTAGGAGGCCTTGCCAAAAAGAAAGAGATCATCTGAAAAAAAATCAAATGGAATATTATAAACCTTTCCTTAAATATTGTAACTGGTTTTCATTTCCTCTTCTCTACTTCATTTTCTATCAAAAAGTGTAATTTCACTATAGAAAAGCACAAATAAATAAGGTGACAATGGATCCCTTTGCTGAAGCCCTCTCGTAAGTGTAAATTGCTCCAGTTCTTCTCCTTCCTAGTTTATAAAAAAAATTCACTGTTGAAATCAGTTAAGTGATTAGAGCCTTCATCAATAAGGGACACTTAGTTCATTAATGATAGTAATGATGAAATCCCACCTAATTCTATCATCTGCTTTTACCAAACCAATCTTTAAGATCGTAAAGCCCTTCTTTCCTTTCTTCTTTCTCAAGGTGTGTATGAACTCCTGTGTTATGATTATGTTTTCATTCCCTATTCTTCATGAAATGAAGTTGCTTTAATAGGGTCTCACCAGCTAACTTAGAACGGTTTGATTATGGTAACCATCACCTTGGACATAATTTTGGATGCTATATTTCATAGAGAGATAGTCTTCAAATCTCTTATCATTGTTGGTTGGGAAACCTTGGGAATTAATGCAATCAAGGTGTAGTTTAAAATGCTTAGAAATGACATGCACTTAAAATCTTATAGCACCATCTCTACTGTTTTACTGCTCACCACTTCCTAATTTTTATAATAAAACATGGGATTTAGGCTGTTTGATCCTAGGGACTTCAATGGTGTCATACTATTAACTAAATTTAACACTTCTTCATCTGTAGCTGGGTTAGTAATTACAATGTAATCTCTTAAGGAAGTTGTGTAAATCTTGGCTTATAACTAGATTTAACACTAATATGCTCCACTTTATAAAGTTGTTTGAAGTGCTCTTGAATTTATTGTTTAAGAAGGTCACCTTCTAGTATTGTCCCATTCCTTTAAAGTGATTTAATCAAGTTACGTCTTCTACGGATAATAGTTGAGAGATGGAAGAATGTTGCATTCTTGTTGCCTAACTTAATAGTCTTCCTTGGTCCTCTGAAACCAATACAATTCTTACCAGTCTAAGATGAAATTATATTCCTTCTTTATTTGTTTTTTCTAAGTTAATAAGGTAATTGTTTGGTTCCTTCATTAATGCCTTTTATATTCCTTCCAATCTTGCTATAAGCCTTTTCTTCTTAATGGAGATAGATCCAAAGTTTTCTTTGTTTCAGCTCATTGACTCTGATCCTATTTTTTGAATTATAACAATGAGGTCCAAAAAGTTCTTAGACCATATGTTTTTTTTAATAATTTCCTTGTAGCTTGGGAGAGTTTGCCAAGCTACTTCAAATATGAATCTTTTGATCCAATAGAATGGGACAATGATCCAAGTATGTACTAACCAAATGAAATATTTTAGCTAAGAGAAGTTGCCATTCGAAATTACTGAACCCACGATCCAGATGTTTATAAACCTAAAATCTTCCTTCCCTACCATTACGCCGAGTGAAGGGAATACTCGTGATTTATAGGTCTATTGAGCTGCAGTCATTAATCATTTTCTTTAAATGCCTATTGCTTATTATTTATATGTTTCCTCCTTTTTTCTCATAAGAATGTGGCACTTAACTAAAATCACTGATAATTAGCCATGAACTAAAAGAACAACCAAAAATTGATATATAGAAATTTCACAATTGTTTCGCAAGCTTAGCAAAGAACTAGCATATATCATATTAAGCAACAAGGAGGTTTTATATAGAGTTATAACTTCTACAAAAATGTGTTATTGGGAAGCATTGACTTCTCTCATGTTGGACCCCAAAATTTTTCTTAGAAGATTTGAAGTAGTAAATGAGAAGTGTGTATAGATTCATGTTTTGCTTTTTAGTAGATGAGAGACTATGAAATGGGAATAATTTGAGTGAAAGTGAAGTTGAAATTGTGTAGTAAGTTGATAAAGAATATGTATATATGTGTATATTCTATTATTGGTGTTCATAATTAATCATGAATTATAATTTCTTTATGGATGATATTGATTTGGCATGAAATTAAGAACTAGGTGCAGTGCATTAGTGGATGAATGTAAAGTTCATGTTCTGACTTCATGGGAAATTCTGGATTGATCAAGATAGATTTAGATAGATTTATATTCTACAAAATTGTAGGTCTCTCTTTTAGCTTTCCAACGGTATATAGTATGGAATTTTTGGACCTCTGGTTTGAAATTTATGGTCTTTAGAAAGGGAAATGCTTAGGAGTATAAAGATGTATCATCTATAAAGACGCATCGTCTGTGATGACGTCACTCATATTAAGAGATGCATCGTCTGTAAAGACGTATCGTCTGTGGTGACGTCATTCGTCTTAAGAGATGCATCATCTGTAAAGATGTATCATCTATAAAGACGTATCGTCTATGATGACGTCATATCATCTGTGATGATGTCATTCGTCTTAAGAGATGCATCGTCTGTAAAGATGATTGTCTGTAAAGACATATCATCTGTGATGATGTCATATCATCTGTGATGACATGATATCGTCTATAGAGTTGTATCGTTTGTAAAAACGCATCGTCTTAAGAGTTGCATCGTTTGTAAAAACGCATCGTCTTAAGAGTTGCATCGTCTTAAGTTGACTTTGCTTCATCTTAAGAGTTACATCATCTTAAGTTGATTTTGCTTCGTTTTAAGTTGACTTCTCTTCGTCTTAAGAGTTACATCGTCTTAAGTTGACTCTACTTCATCTTAAGAGTTGCATCGTCTTAAGTTGACTTTGCTTCATCTTAAGTTGACTCCGCTTCGTCTTAAGAGTTGCAT
>JAOQMP010092503.1:0-16210 GCA_027563575.1 Erythroxylum pedicellare
CTAAATGTTTCATGATATGATTGATTGAAAATGTGAGATGCATTCCATACATGAATGCATGATCAGATAATGGGAGTCATGACCAAAGTAGCCACCGATCAGAGCTTAAAGCTCAAAGTTTGAAAAGAGCCTTGAGCTCAAAAAGTGATTCAGAGCTTAAAGCTCAAAGTATGAAAAGAGCCTCGAACTCAGAAAGGGATTCAAAGCCTCAAGCTCAACGTTTAATGAGCCCAGTATCCACAATAGATACGGGACAGTTTGGACACTCGGCCACAACAAAGTAATAAATAGAAAGTGGTCTCATGGGCACTACATATGCATAATTCAAATGATTAAAGTGTATTGAGTGTGAAATCTGAAATGAAGTGAATGTGAATTATGTGTTAAATGATTAGGTGAGCCATCGATGATGGTCACTCATTAAGTTCACAAAACTCACCCAAAATTTGCAAATATTTTTCAGGATCAGAAGAATACCCCGTTAGGCAAACGAGAGTATGCCTACAGCATGCAAGTAAGGGATTGAGGTCGGGATCAGTTCGCGCCTGCATTGTATTTCTTTATTTTCGTACTGAGTTGTATTTTCTGCAAATTTTGTATAAAGGAATGTATTCTGAAATTATTGTACAATGTCTATACGAACGTAATCATATTGTATTGACATTATGATTATGAGTGTTTTGTTTCTGGAATGGGCCCTAGTGATTAACGAAATTTTGATGATTTGAAAAATGATTATGGAATAAAGTGGGCCTTATTTGATGATTGATTTCCGCATACTATGTTTGTGGTTTCATAAAAAAATTATACTGAGTTTTGACTGATTAAGTGCTCTAGCATGCCACCCTCCTGGGGCACGATCTCGGATATCAAGCAGGATGTCGGGCACGTGTCTTGCGAGAGTGGGGTGCTACAATGGATCAACCAAAAGGTTTTAAAACCACAGGAAAGGATAAGTTAGTGTGTAAATTAAAGAAGTCAATATATGGACTGAAACAAGATTTCCGACAATGGTATCTTAAGTTTAATGATATCATTACGTCTTACGGTTTTGTAGAGAACATTGTTGATCGGTGTATCTCTATGAAGGTTAATGGGAGCAAGTTCATTATATTAGTCCTATACGTTGACGATATCCTTCTTGCTGCGAATAATATGGTTTTGTTATATGATGTCAAGAATTTTCTTTCTAATAATTTCGAAATGAAAGATATGGGTGAGGCATCCTATGTGATAGGAATAGAAATATTCATTGATAGATCGCAAGGATTGTTAGGATTGTCTCAGAAAGGTTATATCGAGAAAGTATTAGAAAGATTTAAAATGGAAAAATGCTTTGCAGGGGTAGTTCCAATTTAGAAAGGGGACAAATTTAGTCTAATGAAATGTCCATAAAACGATTTGGAACGTAAGGAAATGGAGTATATTCCTTATGCGTCAGTAGTTGGGAGCTTAATGTATGCTCAAACATGCACTCGGCTAGATATCAATTTTGTTGTCAGAATGCTAGGTGGATATCAAAGCAATTCTGGAATGGACCATTAGAAAGCTGCAAAGAAAGTCCTTAGATACTTACAAGATGCCAAGGACTATGTGCTCACATATAGAAAATCAACCCGTCTCGAAGTGATAGGTTACTCAGATTAAAAATATGTCGGTTGTGTAAACTCATAAAAATCTACATTCGGTTATATGTTCCTATTAGTTGGAGGAGCAATTTCGTGGAAAAGTGGAAAGCAGTCTGTGATTGCTACTTCCACTATAGAGGCTGAATTTATGGCGTACTTTGAGACCACGGTTCATAGGTTGTGATTGTGGAACTTTGTCTTAGGTCTTGGTATTATCGACAGTATTACTAGACTGTTAAGAATTTATTGTGATAATTCCGCAGTTGTTTGCTTCTCTAAGAATGAGAAATATTCAAAGGGTACAAAACACATAGATTTAAAGTATTTGTCTGTAAAAGAAGAAGTGTAAAAACATGAAGTGTAAAAACATAAAGTGTCAATTGAGCATATTGGTACTGATCTCATGATAGCAGATCCATTAACTAAAGGCTTACCGCCTAAAACATTTATTGATCTATTGAACGGGTAGTCCTTATAGATAAATCCTTGTTAGCATAATGTTATGTCATATATATATACATATAATTGTCTTACTCAAATTGTTGTGACATTTGTGAATTCAATTACGGTCATATGTTTTTGCTCACTTACTTATTATCCATATTATGTTCTATACATTAACTATTATTTGTGAGATAAAAATTACAGAATTACCCACTTAAAGTTTATTGAGTTGAGTTAATTATGTAATACATGGAAGGAATCATGTTGTATAACTTGTGACCACCATGATCCCATCATCTTAATTCAATTAAGGATGGCTTGATCGATTCCATGTATTGTGTGCACTTAAAGTATTATTATTGAATCACCAAGTCATAACATGGGCCAAGTGGGAGATTGTTAGAATATTTAATGGCCCATATGACTTATAGTTTGAGTCCTATAAAAAAGGACCCAAGATGATGGTTATTGGGTATTAAATAAAGGGATCTCAAATGGGTCAAAGACCCTTTCCCTCTCTCTTTTAAAATGAGCTAACATGATGGTTAGTCAAAGGATATATAAGTTTTAGAAACTTATGAAAGGTTATCTTTAACCATTGAAGAAACAAATCAAAGAAAGAAGAAGAGACGGAATAAATCTCCTTACAAAAATATCATAGATGCAGGTATGTTTAAATAAATTGATCCACTAAATGACTTACATATACATCCATGCAATTTCCTAATTCTCATTCATTCATTCATACCTAATTTATATTATTCATAAGAACTCTTTTACATCATTAACAACTTATAACTTCCAAATTGAGATACATTCATATCAAGTCAATCCATTCTTCAATTCTAATGACAATCAACATCCTAAACTTATCAATCACTTAACCACTTACTTTAGTAACCATCTAAGTTCATTTCAAACCTCGTTGACATCCAAAAACACTAAGATAAGGTGGGAAGACAATAGTGCACGATCATGCTTGTGCATGATCGTGCAACTTCTTGATGATCCCTGCACAATTGTGCAATTACTTAGTGATCCCTTTTCACAAAGAAAATGAGGTATTTAGGCAATTCTTCTAAAAAACTATTCCTATATGTATTAAGTTTCTAACGACATCAATTTCATGTAGATTGGTTCAGTATTTTGCAAGTTATACCTAAAATACAATAGACTGTTCTCATACCATGACAAAACATTGAACTCAAATTCAAGTTAAATTTCGAAACCATTAAAGACAAAATTCAAATTTGATTCCTTCATGAAAATTATATCCATATTTCTCTAGTTTAATCTAAAATTAAAATAATCCTATTTATAGATGTACAGATCAAGATATGGCTAAACTATAGATATATAATCAGTGGAAACAATACAACTAATATATTCCAGCCATTTTCCTTTCAATTTTTCCAAATTTTTGACTCTTATATATTACATTTAAACCAATCTTATGCAGAGATCATCAACTCTACATCATATCCTCTTCATTCTTACCTTAATTTTTTTAACTCAATAACATCCATGAAACCATCCATGAACCATTGTTTACCAATCATACAAAAACAAAACACAACATACACATTCATTCATCATTTTCCTACACTCATCTTATGTAAAAAAATATAACATACACCCACTTGTTTCCTCATCCACATAACAACATATCCTTAACTCTACTATCAAGATCAATTCACCTTTAAACTATCATCACATATGTTTATATTTAAACAAACCATGAAGATTAATGTATAACTTACTTGATAAAACTCCAAGCATCTTCAAAATAATTAAAAAAAACTAGCTTTCCCAGCTTTACACAGTCATCAATCTTTCAAGGAGGAATAGGTTAGGTGTTTAGTTACAAGATGAAGAGATAGAAAATATCTTGAAGAAAAAAAGAAGGTTAGCAAGAACTCAACGTGATAAGGGTGGGAGTGAAATGGTCGTGAGTGAAGAAAATGAAAGAGATAAAGAAGAGAGCATATGGAAAACGTGAAAAACAAAAATAAGATGGTCTTCCAAAATGTAAATAACAATGGGTGGGTTTAAAAACAAGGTAACAATTGCTTGGTGGGTGTCATGACACTTAGCACTTAAATAACCAAATTAACATCTTTTAATAATGGTTCTTAATACTATTTAATCTCTAGTCCATTTTTCACCCAATTTTCAATATCACATTCTCAATAAATCCTAATATCATCTGCCACTTATTTCAACTGTCATTTGACACTTATTTCTACTACCATAAATCAATTATCTTGCCATTTAGCATTTTTCCTAGTTAAAAAATACTTAAAATTTAAGAAATTCCACCAAAAAACTTCTAGATCAATAATTTTACTCACCAAATCAATTTTTAAGACAAAATATTCACTATTCACATCATAATCATTTATAGATCATTTATAAATCAATTAAGATCAACTATACCCGATAAATGTCAAATGAGTGCAATTATAAAATTCACGTACATGTATGCTAATATTATGCATGAGCATGAAATGCATGTCCTAGTTTCTCAATATTATCTCTCATGTTTAGTAATCTATCTAACTCTTAACATGGGAAAAACGAGATGTTATAATTCTCCCCTTCTTAAGAAATTTCGTCCTCAAAATTCGTACCTGATTGTTCGAATGGGTGGGGATATTGTCTCTTCATATGCTCCTCCGTTTCTCATGTAGCCTCCTTCCTCGAGTGATTCTTCCAAAGGACCTTCACTAATGGAATTTCTCGGTTTCTTATTTGTCTTGTCTGATATCCCACTATCTTGATCAGCTCTTCAACATAACTTAAATTACTAGCAACTTCAATCTCTTGAGCTGGTAGCATATGCATCATATCAGATCGATACCTCCTGAGCATACTCACAAGAAACACATTATGTATTTGGGGCATCTCAACTAATAAGGCTAACTTATAAGCTAATGGTCCAACCCTTTCCAGGATATCATAAGGACCAATATATCTAGGGCTTAGCTTACCCTTTTTATCAAACCTCAGCACTCCTCGCCAAGGTGATACTCTCAAAAACCCTCTATCTCTTACTCTATATTCCATATCCCTTCGATGCTATTCCATATAACTCTTTTGTTTATCTTGAGCTGCTTTAATATGACTACAAATAAGATTCGCTTTATCCACAGTATCTTGTATTAGTTCTAGGCCTTCAACCATTCTCAGACCCTCTTCATTCCAATACAGAGGCAAATGACATTTTCTACCATAAAATGCCTCATACGGTGCCATTCTAATACTACTGTGATAACGGTTGTTGTAAGTAAATTCAATCAAGGCTATATACTGATCCCATGCTCCTTGAAACTCCAATACATATGCCCTAAGCATATCCTCAACAGTTTTAATTGTTCTCTCACTTTGTCCATATGTTTGAGGATGAAATGAAGTACTAAAGTTTAACTTCATACCCATAGTTGTCTATAAACTCTTCCAGAATCTTGAAGTAAACATAGGATCCCTGTCTGATATAATGGACTATTAAGTTGTCATTTTGTGCTTATTTTGTATATAAATCTATTTAATGTGTTGAAATTATTATTAAAAATTGATGGAATTGTTTCTTAATTATTCTTAGATGATTTTCAACACTTGAGAGATGAAATTGAATCAAAAAGTTGCAAGGAAAGTAAAGATAATCCAAATTCCTAGACTGGCAAAAAAATAATTGACTAAGCATGTGCACGTGTAAGGATAAAGAATTCCTGTATAATTTGATTTTAAGTTCATATTTGATTCACCTAAGATTTTCATGATCTTAAGAATCAGATTGGTACCTTACTGATTTTAAATTCAGATTTGATTCACTTAAGATTTTCATGATCTTAAGAATCAGATTGCTGCCTTACTAATAAGGATCTGCAACCTGAATATGGGGGAAAGATTATCTACTAAAGATCATGGAAAAAAAGAGGAGATCGAAGAGCATAAATAAAGATTTTCATTACTGTTCACGTTAGGCATTATTATGAAGTTTTACATTTTCTACAGTAGTTTTCTCTAGGAGTTTTTGTATTTTCTAAGAAAAGACTAGGGATGGAAACTTTTTATTTTGTTATTTCTTTGTTGCTTTTTAATTTTTTTATGAGCAACTAAACCTTTCTTCTTGGTTGAACGGAACCGCATCATCATCTATTATGTGTGAGATTTGCAAATAAAGTTTATTTCATTGATGAATATTGAGTGTCTTCTGAATTGCTTTTTACAATTTAATTGGTTAATTTCTAAGGTGTGTAACTAGGAATTGATTCCTTTAATAGCCAAATTAGTAGGATATGACGTTCAGTTTCACTAATCCCAAGTGGCAATTAGGATTACCATCTTTACGTTAAAGTTGGAAGTTCTAAGAAGATACTTAACTTGATTAAATACATGTCGTACATATGTTGTCTTGTTAATCGGTTATACTTAAAGCTATTAATCAATTAAACTTAAGATCTTATCTAAGTTGTTGACTAATAAGACTGTTTAGAATACATGTTTCTATTCATTTAATCTTAAAAGAAAACATCACTCAATGAATGTTTGTGAGTGGACTAAATTTTATATCGAAGATCCATATAGTGTGATAACGTTGGTGATTCGAAACCAAGGTTTATTTACTAAATTTCTAGATCTGATTATTTTTATTAATTTTTAATTTCATCTATTTTTAATTCTTCAAATTTACGTGAACTAAACCCCCCTCCCCACTTTGGTTTAGTTTCAAACTCGTATATTCTCTACAGTTAAAATTCCTCGTGGGAATGATCTCAACTCTTCACTAACTAGATTTTTCATTGCTAGAGTTGGTATTAATTTGGTTGCAGGTGACAGTAGTACCATAGACACTAGAACTCCATGTAGTCTAACTGCCTCATTCATATATCTCTGGGCTAACTGTTATAGTGAGTTATTCTCTCTCATAGGTAAGAAATGGGCCGGCTTTGTCAACCTATCCACGACGACCGATATAGCATCATATTACCTCAGATTCTTTGATAATCCCATAACAAAATCCATCGTAATTTGCTCTCATTTCCATTCTAGAATAGGTAACGAATGTAGCTTCTCATTTTCAACATCTTAATAAGCTTTACCATTTCAGGATATTTACTTTAAACTTTTTGAATTCTGTCATGCAACATCAGTCTCAGCTTCAATGTAGCAATCAATGCCTCATTCTTCTCTAGATTCAACTCAACATTCAAGGCTCTCAATTGAACTAACCTCAGTAACCTCAATATCTAAATCTGAGCTACACTGCTATTTGATTTTCTACTTAAAGAATCAGCCACCACATTAGATTTTCCTGGATGATACTCAATCATACAGTCATAATCTTTTAACAACTCTATCCATCTCCTCTGTCTCATATTCAATTCTTTTTTAATCAACAAACACCTCAAGCTCTTATGATCAGTGTATGTCTAGAATGTCTCTCCACAAAGATAATGTCTTCATATCTTTAAAGCAAAAACTACTGCAACAAGCTCTAAATCATGTACTGAATAATTAATCTTGTGAGACCTTAATTGTCTCGATGCATGTGCTATCACTTTACCATACTGCATCAATACTTATCCTAATCCTGATGTGAAGCACCACTATAAATCACATAACCTTCTGTTCCCGATGGAATAATTAACATCGGTGCTGTAGGCAATCGATGCTTCATCTCCTCAAAACTCTTCTAACATTCATCATTCCATTTGAAAGGTACATTTTTCCTTAGAAGTTTAGTCAAAAGGGCTGAGATCAATGAGAACCCCTCTATAAACCTCTGATAATATCCTACTAATTCGAGGAAACTCTGGATCTTAGACACATTCTTTGGAGCTTCCCATTTCATTACTCCTTCTATCTTCTTTAGATCCACTTGTGTGCCTTGTCTAGTTACTATGTGACCCAAAAACACTACCTAATCTAACTAAAATTTATGCTTATTGAATTTGGCATACAACTGTTTCTCCCTTATGATCTATAAAATTATTCTCAAGTGCTCAGCATGCTCTTCTCTGCTCTTTGAATACACTAAAATGTCATCTATAAACACAATCACAAAACGATCCAGGTGGGGATAAAACACCTTATTCATCAATGCCATAAATGTAACTGAGGCATTAGTTAACCCAAACGACATTACTAAGAACTCGAAAGGCCCTTATTTTGAATATGATAAAATTGACGGATGATGCTTTGTCCGCAACACATCAAAAACCAAAACCTTTTCCTATATGTACAAGTCTGCTTATTAGGTTTTATCTTGTAAAATAATTAATACAACTCTCACCAATAAGATTAGAGGGATTTTCTATTAATAAAATCTTGATCATTATGTTCTAAACATGTTATATCCCAAAAATATGTATAAAATAGTAAGAAAAAAGGGATTGAGAGGGATAAAATTTTAAATTTTGATTGCTATTGATAAAATAGATAAGATTGTGTTTTTCGAGAGTCTAAAATAAAAGTTGCTCTAAACGTTTGAAAAAATTTCTTTTCAAGATTTTTAATTGATTAATAGTAATCATTAAGCAGTATATTACTATTATAAAAAGTCTTTTATAGGCATAAAACTTTAAAACTAAATTTTTAAAAGGAAAAAATATTTTAACAGAATAAAATCTCATAATTAAACATATGTCTGAAGCCTGTCTTGGAATACATTAACCCTAATTTTATTCTAAAACTTTCAATGTACCTATCAAAGACGAGTTTGATGTCAATTATAAGTTGAACTCAGTGCCAAATCACTTATATTTTTCAATCTACTAACTAGTAAAAGACCAATACCTGACACTAATATAGCTTCGACGTTAGTAACATTATGTTTCTCAACCTTCAAATATAAATACAAGTTTAATGTCAGTTGACTTCTATGTCCGATGTTAGTTATAACATATAGCTGTATACTTTCACTTGCCCCTTCACTTGGATCAGTATTATAGGTCTATCTTTAACATTTTGAAGTAGTAAAGTTTTACTCTTTATATAAAAATTTACCAGTAAACCGTTGAGGTCTTCTTTAGTTGTCCTTATCCTACTTCATGTCAATTATCCTATAATATTTTTCAATGGATCTCCAATAACTTTTTATGCTTCAATAGTAGAAGCTTGATTCCCATCATTTTTCATCAAATCAACATCTTCATCAAAAAATCTAAAGGAGACAAATCAACAACATTAAAAGTTGTATGAACATCATACTCACCTGGCAAGTCGATCTTATAAGTGTTGTTGTTTGCTCTTTTTATAACTTGAAATGATCTACCTCCTTTTTTTGCAATTTAGATTTTTGTTTGCTTAAAAATATCTCCTTTAGCAAATGTATCCAAACCTACTCTTCAAGTTCAAACATCACTTCTTTTCTCCCTTTGGTAGCTTGCTTAATGTATTGATAGGTCTTTTTCTCAATATTCAACCTTTCGTTTTCATGAAGCTTCTACAACAATTTAGCTTGCCTTTTATCATCCAAAATATCTCTTTAATATAAAGGAATAAGAACAAGATCTAAAGGACATAATGAGTTAAATTCATAAATAATATCAAATGGGAAAAAACTCATAATACTATGACCATTTTATTATAAGCAAACTCAATAAAAGATAAATACTCTTCTCAAGTCTTAAAATTCCTAATAACAATAACATACAACAAAGCGCATGGAGTCTTATTAATTACTTCAGTTTGACCATCATTTTGTAGATGGCAAGTTATGGAGAACAACTTAATTCTTAACTTTCCTTGTAATCAAATAATCTCCTTGAAAAGTAATCCAACAATGTAGGATCCATTATTGGTTTTAAGACATGTAATCAACTGTATCATTTTTTAGAACATATCCACCACCACAAAGACTGAACCCTTACTACTCCAAAACCTAGGTAACCGTAAAATAAAATCCATCGAAAGATCTACCCTTGATTCACTAGGTATAATTAAAGGAGTACGTAAGCTATGAGGTCGCGCTATAGATTTGGATTGCCTCTAAGTAACACATCTCTCACATAAACTCTCCATATCTCTCCACATATATGGCAAAAAAGAAAATACTCAATCAAAATTTTTATAGTCTTTTTTACTCTAAAGTGTCCCATTAAGCCTCCTTATATGAATCTCTCACAACTAACTCCCTTAAAGAATTATGAGGCATATATAGCCAAAAACAAGTATTCTTTATGCCTATATAACTTTTCAAATGTAAAATTCTCATCTCCTTTAAATACATTACCATAATTAGGATCATTAAAATATAAGTTCCTAATATGCTTAAAACCTATTAATTTAGTATATACAATATTTAACAAAGTTAGTCTCCTATATAATGCATCAACTAATATATTTTCATTACCTTGCTTATACTTTACAATATAAAGAAAAGTCTTAAGTAAACAAGTAGAAATTAGAATCATTGATTGGAAATGCTAGAATTAAGTTAGAGTATAGTATGGTATTTAAGAGAATAAAACGATAAGTTAAGTGAAGGAAGGGTAAATTTGGAAAGACCAAATAAATGAAGGGCAATTTAGAAGAACAAGACAAAATGTTGTCTTGAATAAGAAAGAAGAGAAGATAGAATCGTGAGAAGCTAAGAAAGAAGAGAAAAAGTGGGGGAGAAAGAAAGAAGAAGAGGAAAAAAATCTTGGGAAGCTAGGAAAGAAGAAGAAGGAAGAAAACTTGGGCTAAGTTAAGGTAAGTTTTATCTTTCTTCTTACTTAGTAGAGAAACAAAAGGTATTAGATAAATGGGTTTTGTGTTAGGAATGAAGAGAGAAATAAGAAGTCATTTTAATCATTCATAGATTTGAACCTAGGTCTTAGTTTTCTAACCTAGATGAACTATAGGTAAGTTAAGTTTAAGCTTAATTTTATAATTTTGATTATTGAAGCTTATGGATTTCTATAGGGATATTGTTTTGAATGGGAATTTGGCTTATTTGAAGAGAACCATGAAAACCTTTTCCAAGAGTAAGAGAAAAGGCACAATTGAGTTAGACTTTCCAAACAAATTAGGTGGGTAATATATTCACAGTTATTGCTGAGATGGGCAATTTGCTTACATGTGTGTGTATATGTTTAATTGCTTGAATTTGAATTGTTGTCAATGATATAAATTGCATTGTGATGTATTCTCATAATAGAAATTGCATTGTGAATTGATTGGTTGCATTAAGTGACATGCATATCATGCATACATGTATGAGATAAGATTAAAAAAAACGTAAGCTAATCATTAATGTTTAAATTGAAGGAGTAAGATGTCATCTTGAAAAAGAACATGAGGAGTTTTACAAGGATCTATTGCACTTGACTCTCCACAAAAAATGGAGAGTACTAGTGAATCTAAAGCCCCAGGAAATGTTAAGGCTTCAGTAGGGCATGGTAGTGGGCCCTCTCGATTACAGACACATGAGTCTCCTCTTTCGCAGGAGCAAGTACTTACTCCCTTAGATCCTAGGTTGTTCAGAGAATTTGCTCAAGTATTTTGTCCAGGCCATGGGCTAGATGCCACAAACTTCTACAGCGACCCTAGTTAAGAAAGGGAAGCATTTGATAAGCTCCAAAAGTATAGGGCAGTGGACTTTTATGGAACCACCGATCTAGAAGAAGCTGAAACCTGGTTGAGGAATACAAAAAGGATATTAGAGAAAATGGATGGTGACGATGATGAGAAGGTTAAGTATGCTATAAACTTGCTACAGGGGAATGCTCTGCATTGAAGGGAAAGCGTTCCAAAGAGTTAGATGAAACCATTAGTGTTGACATGGAAGGATTTCCTAACTGCTTATAAGAAGAAGTATCTGTCTAAGGTTTATATTCAACAGAAGTTAAGGGAATTTCTGAGTCTTACCCAGAGGGAGATGACAATGAGTGAGTATGATCACAGATTTACACAACTATCCTGATATGCAACTGACATGATGATCAGTGAGGCGGCTAAGTGTCGTAGGTTTGAATCGAGATTGCATTTAGCCATCAGGGAAAATGTAGTGACATAGAATTTTTTCATTTCCCATAGCTAGTAAAAGCAGCGCTAAGGGTTAAGAATGTGGAGAACATAAAGCGCATTGTAGACAGAAAAAGAAAAAGGAGAGAATAGTTTAGGAGGGGAGGTGGTAATCCTATGTTAGAGAATAGTACCAGGACTTTCCCTGTACAGTCTGAGGATAAGAGCAGTGGCGCAAGCAAGTCCAGACAGGTGAGAGTTATTTCTCATCAAGCCTCCACGGTTGGAGGCAGTAGAAGAGGAGAGGGAATAAGCCACTCGTTCCTAAGTGTGATCATTGTGGCAAATTTCATAAAGGGGGTGTTATAGATTGACTGGAACTTATTTCAATTATAGAGAGAAAAGGCACATGGCTAGAGAGTGCCCACAGTATGCAAGATGAGAGGGAACTTAGCTGCAAGCTTCGAAAAGAGCTGAGAATGTAGGACACAAGACTGCAACTAAAATGGGAAGTTCTGATGCAACTAAGAAAGTGAATCCTCCAGGAAGACCCAAGGGCAAACACCAGCTAGAGTGTTTACAATGACGAGGGAGGACGCATAAACCGTTCCAGAGGTTGTGACTGGTATGGTTAAATTGCTTGATGATGATGTTATTATTTTGATTGATCCTGGTTCTACTCATTCATTTGTTTCTTCAAGTAGATTTGTGCATGCTAGAAGTTTTAGCCCATTAAATAGTCCTTTGATGGTTAGTACCCTTATTAGCCAATATATTATTATTAGTCAAGTCTATAAAGATTGTGAAATATATATTGGTGGAGAAACAATAGTGGTGGATTTAATGCTATTGAAGATGGGAGGATTTGATGTGATTTTAGGCATGGATACGTTAGAAAAATATAATGTCAGTTTAGAATGCAAACAGAAGATAGTAGAGTTTAAGTTAAGCAAAGGAAGAAAGGTGGTGTTTATGGGGGACAGGAAAGTAAGCCCGCTTAGAGTAGTTTCGGTTCTGACGGTAGAGAAAATGGTGAGGAAAGGATGTGAAGCATTTTTGACATATGCAGTAGACACGAAAGAAGATAGAGGGAAGTTAGGAAATATTCTTGTGATCATGGAATTCCTGGATGTCTTTCCAGAGGAATTACCAGGACTACCACCACCTAGGGAAATTGAGGTTCCCATCGAGCTTCTTCCAGATACCGCACCGATATCAATTTCGCTGTATAAAATGGCTCTAGCAGAATTGAATGAGCCTAAAGAGCAGTTAGAAGAGTTGTTAGAGAAAGGTTATATTAGGCCTAGCTCTTCACCTTGGGAAGCTCTGATCCTCTTTGTGAAGAAGAAAGATGGATCATTGAGAATGAGTGTGGATTGTAGGAAGCTTAATCATGTCACTATCAAGAATAGATATCTGCTCCCACACATAGATGATTTGTTTGATCAATTAAAAGGGGAAAAAGTCTTCTCCAAGATAAATTTGAGATCAAGTTACCACCAGTTGAGAATAAAAGAGTCTGATGTATCAAAGATTGCTTTTAGAACACAATATGGGCATTTTGAGTTCTTTGTCATGCCTTTTAGGTTAACAAATACACCTGCAACCTTCATGGACTTAATGAATCAAGTCTTCAAGCCTTTCTTAGACTAATTTGTCATAGTCTTTATTAATGATATATTGGTTTATTTCACGAGTGACAAGGAGCACGAGGAACATTTAAGGATTGCCTTTGAGACATTGAGAAAGAAAGAGTTGTATGCCAAATTTGATAAATGTGAATTTTGGATAAGGGAAGCAATGTTTCTTGGACATGTAATTTCAAAAAAAAGGAGTACATGTGGTTTCAAGGAAAAAAGAAGTTATGGTTAAATGGGAAGCACCTAAGAATATAGCAGAAGTGAGGAGCTTCTTGGGTTTAGCTGGTTATTACAAAAGATTTGTAGAGGGTTTTTCCATGATAGCTTCCCCACTTGCCAATTGACAAACAAGAATCAAAAGTTTGTATGGACAGAGGAATGTTAGAGAAGCTTTGAGAAATTGAAGAATAGGCTCACGACTGTGCCGATTTTGACCTTGCCTTCTAGTAGTGGCGGATATATAATGTATAGTGACGACTTGAGAAAGGGATTAGGGTGTGTGTTAATTCAAGGAGATAAAGTGATTACCTATACTTCTAAGCAATTAAAACCCTATGAGATGAATTATCCTACGCATGAATTGGAGTTAGCTACCATAATTTTTGCATTGAAAATATGGAGACATTACTTATATGGAGTCACCACCAATGTATTCACAGACCATAAGAGTCTTAAATATTTGATGAGCCAAAGAGAGTTAAATCTAAGGCAAAGAAGGTGGTTAGAACTACTAAAAGATTATGACTTGATGATAGATTACCACCTGGGGAAAGCTAATGTAGTAGCGAATGCACTGAGTAGAAAATCTACTATGGCATATGTGGAGAAAGTATATCTTCCTTTGTTGAAGGAATTAGCCGAACTCAAGGTAACATTAAGGCAAGATGAATTTGGTTGTATATTGGAAAATTTTAGAATAAGACTAGTGTTGAATGAGAAGATTAACGAATTACAGGAGCAAGATGAGTACTTGAGCAAGCTCAGAGAAGAGATTAAAAATGATAAACCTTCTGAAATAGAGATAAGAAAAGATGGATTGACAGTGGTAGGTAACCGACTATGTATTCCTGATATGTTAGAATTGAAGGATGAAATTCTTAATGTGGCACACAAGGCTCCCTATGCAATGAACCCGGGGAGTACGAGAATGTATAGAGATTTGAAAGGGAAATTTTGGTAGAGAGGAATAAAGAAATATGTTGCAGAGTATGCTAGAAAATGCTGAATGTGTCAGCAAGTTAAACCAGAACATCAAGCACCTATATGTAAACCTTTGTCTATTCCTAAATGGGGATTACGATGGATTTCTTAGTGGGATTACCAAGGACTAGCTGGAACCATGATGCAATACGGGTGATTGATGATGGGCTAACCAAGTTAGCCCATTTCTTTCCAATTAAACAAACGGATTCTTTGAATGCTTTGGATAAGAAACACATAGATGAAATAAACAAACTTCATGGGATTCCAAGTTCTCTAGTCTCAGATAGAGATCCTAGGTTCACCTCTAGATTCTGGGATAGCTTACAAGAGGCTTTATAAACCAAGTTGCATTTTATCACAGCTTTCCATCCACATACTGATGGTCAATCGGAGAGGACAATCCGAACATTAGAGGTAATGTTAAGAGCTTGTGTTATGGACTTCAAAGGCTCGTGAGATGATCATCTGCCTTTAATTAAGTTTGCTTATAATAATTCCTACCACTCAGGAATTCAAATGGCACCTTATGAAGCTTTATATGATAGGAAGTGCATAACTCCTAATTGTTGGGATAAGGAAGGTGAAAGGAGACTTTTAGGGCCTAAGTTGGTACAAGTTACAATTGATAAGATTAAATTGGTGAATCAAAGACTCAAGGTAGCTCAAGACAGGATGAAGAGCTATACTGACGCACGTAGAAAGGAGATGGAATTTGAAGTTTGAGACAAAGTGTTTCTTAGAGTCTCTCCATAGAAAGGAGTCTTGAGATTTGGTAAGAAGGGCAAGCTTAGTCCAAGATACATACACCCTTATGAGTTCATTGAGAAGATTGGGCCTTTAGCCTACAAGTTAGTCTTGCCACTAGAGCTATCTAATATTCACAATGTCTTCCATGTATCAATGTTGAGGAAATATCGATCAGATCCTTCACAGATATTCCAACTTTCAGAGGTTCAATTAAGGGAGGATTTGACTTATAAAGATCAACTAGTGGAGATTCTAGATTCGAAGGAAAAGGCCTTGAGAAACAAGATTGTGAAGCTAGTTAAAGTCTTATGGAAGAACCATATAAGAGAGGAGGCATCATGGGAGCCTTTGGAAACAATGAAGGAGAAGTATCCACACCTCACAATAGACTCAAGTAAGAATTTTAAGGATTAAATTCTTTAAGGGAAGGAGAATTGTTAGACCCCAATTTTCTTTTCATTATTTATTGATTTATTAAATTTATTTTTTTAGAATTGAGTCCATTAATTTAGTGGGAATAAGTAGAAATTAGAATCATTGAATGGAAATGTTAGAATTAAGTTAGAGTATAGTATGGTATTTAAGAGAATAAAGGAG
>JAOQMP010092561.1:0-16201 GCA_027563575.1 Erythroxylum pedicellare
TACTTTTGTATTATTCTTAATTTTATAATTGTATGATGATGTTGTCTTTGTTTATATTAATTGTGGTTATTATTTATAAGTAAAATATCTGAAAATTATTGTTATTTGATATTAATTGTGATTATTATTTATTATTAAGATTTATGGAGATAGGTTTTAAAGTATACAGTACAACTGCACAATATGACAATGGACTATTTTGCAATTTTAAAAAAAATTCAGGAACTATTTCATAAATTTAAAAATTACCCGAAATGGTATCCGGTATTGATTAGTACCGTTATAGTACTGTACCAAAATCCAATTTAGTACTAAGTCTGGTACGATATTCGCAATATTGGTTAAGGGTATTAAGAAGCAGTGGAATAAGGATCTCAAGCAAATGTAGATGGATATGAACCATTCAAATGCTTTAAGAAATTATGCATCACTAGAAATGCTCTAAAAGGCCTACATTCTGAAATATCCTCTAACTATAACATGGAGGTCAAGGTTGCAAAGAACAAAGATCCATAAAATGTGAGGCTAAAGCAAATACAAAAGAAAGAAAAAAAGGAGTACCTTATAGCACTAACTTAACACGCAATTTTGAGGAAGAAATCCATAATTTAATGGATCTAGGAAGGGGACAGGTGCACCAACTTTTATTTCAAAACAATTTCTGCGAGAAGAAACACGAACAAGATCAATTGTATAGAGGATGATTAAGAAAAAATGGTATTTGATCAAAATGAAGTAAAATATATAGCAAGACAATATTTCATTAAATTTTTTGGATCTAAAAGAGCTACAACCTCACTCAATATATCAATTCAATAATTCATCAAGATAAAAATCGCAATTTAGGAAGTTGAAAACTTGAGAAGGGAGTTCTATAAAAGGATATAGAGGAAGCTCTAAAATATTAAACCTAAATAAAGCCCCAGGTCTTGATGGAATGAATGGACATTTCTTCATAACTACGTTGAAATGGTTTGGTAATCAAACCTCCAAAGCCATTCAAGAATTCTTTAGTGAGGGCATAATGTTAAAAGCTTTCAAGCATTCATTCATCTGTCTTGTGCCTAAAACAAACAATCCAAGCAAGTTCATACCAATTTCTTTCTACAATACTATCTATAAGTTTATCTCTAAAATTTTGGTAGTAAGGTTGAAACCCATACTTAGTTCGCTAGCCTCAACAACACAAAGTGCATTCATTCAAAGTAGAAATATGGGTGATAACATCCTAAATGCCCAGGATTTATTCAAAGGTTACATGAGAAAGGGAGCTAGAAAAATGTGTGTAATAAAAGTAAACTTTTAGAAAGCTTTTGATTTAATAGATTGAAATTTTTTGGTACTAGCTATAAAAGCTATAGGATCCCATGGAAAATTATTGCAATAAATAAAGGAATGTATAACTACACCTAATTTTACTATGCTTATGAATGGAGAAGCCACACCACCTTTTAAAAGGGAAAATGGACTTTGGAAAGGGAACCCTCTATCCCCTTACCTATTCATAATATGCTTAGAGGTGCTCCTTCAACTTATTGCTCACAACATTAGTATAAATTCAAGGTTTAGGTATCAAAAAAAATTTAGAAACCTGAAGCTATTCAACTTAATATTTACTGATGACTTATTTCTCTTTTGCAAGGTTGACATACCTTCAATAAATTTGATTATTAACTTAACTAAACAAATTAAAAACCTTTTAGGGATTAAAGTTAAACTTGGAAAAAAGTTTTTTACTACTCTATAAGGATGTAGAACCTCTTAAGCAGGAGTTGGAGATTTTAACTTTTATTAAGTCTGCCAATCCACTTTTTAATTACCTTACAATGCCAATCACTACTTCTAGACCATCGTATAAGGACTATAAGCCATTGCTAGAATAAGTGTAGAGGAAGCTCAGGAACCAGTGTAACAAGGACTTAAGCTATGTAGGTCGAGCTCAACTAATAAAAACAGTGCTCTATAACCCTTACAATCATTGGATTTCTTATTTAATACTTCCTAAGAATTTGAACAAGGATAATGAGAAATTGTTAAGGAATTTCTAATGGAATGGGGATCCATATAAAGGTACAGGAGCTAAGTTCTCTTGGAAGGACTTATGCTACCCCAAGGAGTAAGAAGGTGTGGGGCATAACACTATACAACTTTGGAAATTAATAGTAGATAAAGAGAACTTTGGGTGTGATAGACACGTATTGAACACTTATATAGGAAAAGATCATGGAAGGAGAGAGTGGCTCAAATGACTCTTGGACCTGGCACATTCTGCTCAAGTTGAGATTTGAAGTAGCACCTCACATAAAAAGCATCATCGGCAATGAAAGAAACATATCAATTTGGTTCGATAGCTGGTCCTCTAAGGGCTTATTATATATGTATCCTGACTTGTTTCATATAATTCATATGAAGAGACTTATAGCTAAAGTAAATAAGCTGATTAAGAACCAAAATTGGAGCTTCAAACAAAGAGGATTTGATATAGTAGCAGAGGTAGCAGCTGATTATAGACTCGACTTAAACAGGGAAGACAAAATAATATATACAACACACAATTCAAGAAAATTCACCTATAACTCTTTAAGTATATTATTCTTTCAATCAAAACCAAAAGTTGACTGGCACAAATTGATATAGATCGCTGGAAATAGCCCCAAGTTTACTACACCATCTGGCAGACCCTCATAGGTAGATTGGAAACTATACATAGAATTAAATGCTCAACCCCTATGGACCTTACGTGTGTTCTGTGCTCAGAATAATAAGAAACAAGAGACCACTTTTTATATATTATAAATAAAGCATACAACAAATATGCTTATGTCTCTCAATGAGATTATCACCTACTGTCTATCTGCAATCACATGCACTGCACACCTCATCCTCCTATTTCTACTCTTTTTCCATTTTTTTCACAATTTTAGATTAGATGAAGTAACAAGCAGAGCTTTAAATTATGAAATACAATTAATTATGATTACAACCTAATATTATGATTACAATAAGAATCTTTGTCACAATTATACCTATAATTACAATCATATTTTTTGTAGCAAGTAAAACAAGTGGGATCATGAGCTTATATTTAAATATATTAAAACTTATTTAGGTCTTGAATCCTAATTTTCAATTTAAATAACTAGAATATCCTTTAGGTTAATAGATAATTGCTTGATAAGCTCTTTGGGTCTCTTATCTAAATTTTTCCTTCCAAAATTTGTAGTTTTAATACTTTATTTACAAATGCTTTCCAACAAGAGGTCCTAAAGCTTATAACAACCAAAGTAGAAACGGAATAAAATCTTAAAGTCACTAGTTGAAAATTATGAGGAATGTTTAAAACTCATTACTTTTCACAATTTCATTATTTTTTTGAATTAAAACTTATAGAATGTCAACTTCTATTGATTTATCATCATGTTGTTTAGAACTTAAATTGCATTTAGTAATTTAGTAATTTACTTTTAATTGTATAGCTACAAAAATTGAATGTCTTATTGAAAATGGTCCACTAAATAATTAGAAGGATTTAAGAGTTTTATACAATTTGTAAACTATCAAACAAGTTTAGAATGTTGTATTTGATGTCCATACATAGATTGCTTAAATGTGAATATTCAAAGTCAATATGTGATATATACTAACTTGCTAATCTGAGGCATATACAAATTCTATACTCTATGGATTTATCATGGTGAACGTTTTAAAGCAAGTAATGCTAAAAGTGTTGATACAGGTGATGATGGGAGTAAGAATAATGATGTTGAGGATTTTGATATTAACAGCGATGGTGATGATGGCATTAGAGAGATGTCAAAGGATTTGGAGAATTATATGGAGACTATGAATGGTACTAGTTTGTCTAACAGAATTGGTAGGATTACAAAAGATAATTTGAGGAAGTTATTGAAAGTTGCTGAAGAATAATTATATCCAGGGTGCTTGAAATTCTCACAACTATTTTTTTTTTTGAAGTTATTGCATTTGAAGGTATATAAGAAATGGAATAAACAAATCTTTTGACATGTTCATTTACTTGCTCAATGATGCATTACCTATTGGATACAAATTGCCGAAATCTTACTATAAAACAAAGAAATTATTAAGGGACCTTGGATTAGGATGTATATCAATACATACTTGTAAGTATGATTGTGCTATATTTTGTAAGGATGGTAAAGATCTAAAAGAATGTCCTATTTGTGGTACAACAAGGTGCCAAGTGGACAATGGGAAAAGGAAAAAGATAATGCATAAAATCTTGAGATATTTCCCTATTAAACCATGACTACAAAGGCTTTTTATGTCAACGAAAGTAGTCATAGATATGAGGTGGCATAAAGAGAAACACATTGATGATAACATTATGCATCATCCAACAGACTTAAGGGCATGGAAAGACTTTGATGGAAAGTGTCCATGGTTTGGACAAGATAGTCATAATGTTTGACTTGGTTTAGCCTCTGATAGATTTAATCCATTTGTTTTTGTTATTGTCTTTACTTATTCCAGGACCTACTAATTCTAGTAAGGATATCAATGTATATATGCAACCACTAATTGATGACTTAAACCATCTCTAGAAGGTTAGATTAAAAACTTATGATGTTGTTACAGGTGAAACATTTATAACAGATGTGGCTCTTCTGTGGACTATAAATTTTTTGGCAACTTATGGCAATTTGTTTGGATAGAGTACTAAAAGGTCTATGCAATGTCTTATGTGTAACCATCAAACTCATTCAATAAGGCTACGAAGCAAAATATATTATATGGGACATCGTACTTGGAACATAGGCATAGATGGCAAAGAAGTAAATTGTTTAATGGAAAAGTAAAATATAGTGAAGCTCCTTTACACTTGTCTGGTGATGATGTGGTTGAGGAACTATCATATTTTGTTGAGTTTTCACCTGACAAACACCTGAGTAATAGAAAGCGAAAGTGAAGTGTTGTTGATCTTAATTGGAATAAAAAACATATTTTTCAATTCGCCATATTGGAAGGAATTCTATTGATGCACAATCTTGATATGATGCATATTAAAAAATATTTGTGAGAATATTTTAGGTGCTTTGATGGGAATTGATGGAAAATCGAAAGACACAATTAAAACTAAAATAGACTTGGAAGACATGAATATACTAAAAGATTTGCATTTGAAAAGAAGAGATGATGGATTATATATCATTCCACCTGCATGTTATAAAATGTCAAAAAAGGAAAAGCAAACTTTTTGTCAATTTCTTAAATCATTCAAGTTTCCTAATGGGTATGCATCTAATATATTCCATTGTGTCAATGCTAATGAGGTAAAATTTTTAGGGTTGAAAAGTCATAATTGTCATGTAATTTTGTGACAATTACTTCCTATTGAAATACTTGGGTGTTTGAAAAAGGATGTATTCATAACTTTGGCAAAAATGGGTAAGTTTTTTAAGCAATTATGTTATTAGACACTAAAAGTAGAGGATTTGGAAAATTGTGAAAAGACATAGCTTTGATTCTATGTAATCTTGAACTAGTATTCCCCCATCTTTTTTTTATATTATGGTGCATTTGGCAATTCACTTACCATATAAGACAACTTTATGGAAGGTTCAATTTCAATGGATGTTTCCCATTTAAAGGTAATTTATATTAACTTCGACATTTTTTCTCTACAATAAGCATATCTTACTTAGGTATTTAGGCTCTCTTAAACATTATGTGCATAATAGAGCTCAATTTGAAGGTTCTATTATATAGACTTATATATTGAATGAATGCTTGACATTTTATTCTATGTACTTAAATGACATCGAGACAAGAATTAATAGAGAAAAACGTAACTTTAAATTTAATCAAAACGGTGGCTTATTAGTTTGCTCCCAAAAAATAAGGCCATTTGGAACCCAAAAATATGTGAAGTTACCTAAAGATAAACTCAAAATTGTCCATTGATATGTTTTGAACAATTATAAGGAAGACGATTTATATATGGTGTATGTACATTACTTCTCATTCATTATTTCACATTTAAATATAACATTCAACCTGTCTTTTCTGGCATCTATTTACTTTTTTAAATAGAGAGCACAAAGATAAGATAATAAGCAAAGGAATTACTAATGTTGAAGGAAGACATAAGATTAACTTCCCACCATGGTTTAAGGCTTAAGTAAGTTATTTATGGAATAGTATAGACTTATGGCAATTTATAGGCGAAATTATCTTTTAATTATTTCTTTTTACACATGATATGGTTGCATAACTGTAAATTGCTAGAGGCAATGACAACGTTATAAGTTTCGGTATGTGGGCCTAATATATTTAGAAAAAAATATACACGTTGCATTATTAAGGGAGTTAGATTTCATATAACAGATTGTGACAGTGGACTTAGAAGATAAAATTATGGGTGGTTATTAAGGAACAACATAACGATGATTTTATTGACTTATACAGTGTCAACTCAAAAATAATAAGAGTTGTAATATGTTAAGGATAAAACGATTGTTCCATTTAAGTGCAAATGGTTTAATCTTGGTGACAAAGGGATAAACATAAAAGTGAATGACAATATTAATAGCATCAATGTTAGTAACACATGTTATGATAATGACCCTGTTGTGATTACAAGTCAACTAAAGTATTTTACCTTAACAACACTATATTAAAGTTGTTCAAAAGTTTCAACACCAAAATATTTTTATTTTTGTGAAATAGAAATTTGTCAAATGGGTGAAGTTGGTGATGAAGTATATTAGAAGATTAAATCGGAGCTGAATAACAGAGCCATACAAACAAAAGATGCATATATATTATCATTCCATAGGAGAGATGTTGATCCTAATATACTATGAAGTATATGCCAATCTTGTTGTGCAAAGAGATGAAGACTATATTGAGGATGAATTATATAACAATGATTATACTTTGATCAAATATAATAGCAATGAAGAGTCGAATCATAATGTAACTAATAATTATGATTTTCACGATCTTCATCATGATGATTGAAGGTAATAAAAGCGCTTTTTATATTGTTTGAAATGTAATGTTGGTAACACTTTTGCTAATGTGCATTGTTGATGTTTGAGTTATATTAATGCAGATTGTTAATGACTGAGTTATGATAATATGTGTTATTAATGGTTGACTTATGTTAATGCAGATTGCCGATGATTGAGTTATGCTAATGCGTATTGTTGATAATTAGGTTATGTTAATGCGATAAATGTTTAAGTTTAAATGTATGTTTGTAATCATGATTAGATGTATAGTAATGTTAATAAAAGTTATATGTGTTTTTGTAGACATCCAATATAATGGCACTTGGTAAAAATAAAGGGAAAAAGGTGGTAGGTATCGAAATTATAAAATAGATGGATTTGCAACTTCAACCAGATCAATCAGTTCTTAGCCAATAATAATATTCAACCTCAGCCACCAACAAAGTTAGTCAAGAACAACCTCATTCTTCCTCAAACAATAATGAACCAACTAGTATAGAGGGATCTGCAAGTTTGTTAATCTTTAAGTCCTACAAATAGTCTTATGTTCAAATATATACTTATATGTTTAATGTGTAGTTTCTTATTATTATTGATTTGTTGTAAGGTTACAATGTTAGTATTAAAAAAAGATGTAGAGGTATAACTAAAAGTTATGAATTACAATGAATAGAAAATTGTCTATACACGTTGATACTTTGCAAGGTCATTCTATAGACAAGATCCTATCTGCAAAATTATCAAGTGAGTTGGGATTATTACGAGAACAGAATTATCTTGCCTGTAGCATGCTAAGGACTTGAAGGAAGACAACTTGCTTGAAAATGCTTTAGATAAATTGTGGTAATTTTTAATTTATTTAACTATATGCAATATTATTTTATTTATTTTAAGATTAAATACATTTTTACTTATTGCTCATAGAGGAAATTGAATATTATCGATATCACCGGATGTTTCAAACTACATTTTCATTATTGAAACAAAGGAACAGAGATCATCGATATGGGTTACATCAATTTTGTAATTTTTTTCCTTTTGATGCAGAGGCAAGGAGACATTTTACAAAACGAATATCTCCATATGGCTTAAGAAAATTAAAATAAAATGTATGATTATTGGGCCTCTCCCAAAGTGCAAGTTTGTTTTCTTTCCCTTCGCATTTGCTTCCATTAATCTTGTTAAATGATTTAGTAACTACCTATTCATTTTTTTTCTCTATTTAGGAAAAATGTGAGAAGGAAAAGGTCAATAGAGAATAAATGAAAATATCTCACAATCAAGGGTTCAAATCATTTGTCGTCGTCTAAAATAAATATGTAAGATCTTTGTTTACAAGTTATAACTATATCAACAAACACTATATTATTTATTATAGCTTGTATTTTTCTTTCATAAAGCAGAGTGAGAAGGAACTACTTAGACAAGAGAGTGATAGGATCACACTATACAAAGTCACTCACTATAAGGAAGGTCAAGGGTGGATGTCACCAGAAGCAGAAAATAACTACATAAGTATAAAATTTTGTTTTAATTTTAATTTTATTTATTTATGTAATAATAAATAATCATATTTGCATTGAAAATTGGTTTTTTAATTTTAGAATAAAATGTTGTAGTTTTATAAAAATCAATATCTGAGAGGAATGAGGTCAATGTAGAAGATATTTGTAATACCGTACTTAGTACACGTTCTGGTTATATTAAAGGTTCTGGCTTTGGCCATAAGCTAAATGTTTCAACCTCATCAAAATCCACATACATTTAACATCTTGAAGAGGAAAACAAGACGCTTAAGGCTGAATTACAACATAATCGAAAAAATTTATCCAAGCATGATAAGTACCTCAAAAAAATACATGGCTCAAATTATAATAGAAGAAGAAAGTCTATGGTATTAATTACCTCTCGTATACTTTTTTCTTTTAATTCTGATTTATAATATTGTTTCTCGAATTACAAATTTGAAGAAGATGCAACTTTTGACTGATTTGTATTATAATTTGTAAACTAGTCTTTGAATGTTTTCTTTTGTAGATAAGAATTTTTGAAGTTGTAATTAAAATCTTATATACGAAAAAATTTAATGGTATTTTATTTCATATATAATGTAGCACCCCTTCTCGCGAGACATGTACCTGAAATCCTGAGTGATGCCCGATAACGTATCTCGCAAGGGCAGCATACTATAACAAACAAGCACTCGAAACTCGGTACAAATTTTTCAAATTTATCGTATGGATACGCAGAAATCAGTAATCAAATTCGGACCCATTCTTTTCTTTCATAACATCAAAATCACATTTATTATTACATTTTGATCAATCTCATTTGCAAAATATTTTCAATTTGGAAAGTTATTACATACAGAAATACTCAACTACCCATTGTACAAAAATTGTGGAATACATAATTTGATACAAAAACAAGAAAATAAATGCAGACGCGAATTGATTCCAACCTTTATCTCTGACTTGAATACAGTGGTTGTACTCTCGCTAGCCTAACGGGGTAACTCTTCGGAGCTTGAAAATTATTGCAAATTTTAGGTTGGTTTTTGCAAACTCAACGGGTGACCATCCTTGATGGTTTACTCAATCACATGACACATCACATCATATTTTCACATAAATTACATCACTTCATTTAACATATAGCATCACATTCAGAGCAGTCAAATCGATCATTTCAATCATTTAAAGTAAACATCACTTATAACACAATGCACATAAGACTCACTTTCATTTATTACTTTGTTGTGACCGAGTGCCTATTTACTAGCTCATATCCCTTAGTGGATACTGAGCTGTATCAGATAATGTCCCATATCCCTTAATGGATACCAGGTACATTCACAACTGAGCCTAAGGCTCTTTTTCACTTTCTGAGCTTCAAGCTCTTTTTTAGTGGTGTCTCAGGTCACAATTGCCTTTATCTTTCATGCATTCATGAAATGGAATGCATCATATTCTCATATTTTCAATCAATCACATGATTTCGAATTTACAATCACTTTCATATTCATCCTTAGACCTTGGTCCGACATTCAACATTTAAGTTGAGAATCACTTTTTCATTCATATTCATATTCACATTTTTCTTCGGAACTAGGTCCAACATTTAACAATCAAGTCATGTATCACATATTTCATCAAATTCACATACAAGGAGTACTTTAATATTCTCATTCATGCATCAAAATCATCAGACCTTCAGTGTCTGGAATCAACACAATCAAAGTGGCATTCATCAAATAGTTCAGAATATAATATAAACTAAGAAATCAGTAAGTAAGACCATCTAGGTCGACTCATAGTATGCTCCAGATTAGCAATTACTTTCAATATCTGGAAACGTCTAAATGTGGACGTTTATCCTACACATCAAAATTATACAATACACACATCGCACCCACATTATTAATTACACAATTATAACTATTCCTTTATACAAAAATGTGTCTATGAAGTATATACAATGCATTCTCAATGACAATCCTAAGTATATTATCAAATTTCACAACTTAAGCACATTCTCATTTTTAGCAATATTTGCTCTCATAATAATAATTTCTCATTCACTTTATCTTGATACCCATTACTCCTCTCCTTTAAATCACAACTACGATCATATGAATATCTTTATTTCCATTATACACATGTCTTTGATGCTTTAATACCAACAATTCATTCACTAATGACATTCTAACATTACAAGATCACACATTATCCAAACTCTCATTTCTTCTTATAAATTTGTCCAAATTTCTAGACCTTCAGGTCTATTTTCCATAAACATTTTGACAAGTAAATGAAGTAATTTGGCAATACTTTCTTCTAGAACAATGTTCCCCATTTTCTTAAGTTTCTAATGACACCAAAATCATTCAATTTGGTTTAGTAATTTGAAATTTATACCCTCAATACTTTCAGGATGTTCTTATACTGAAATAGTATCATGTACTCAACTTTAATTCAAATTCAAGAATTCTAAAGATAGAATTAAAACTCAATTTTTATAGATAATTGTATCTATATGTCTCTAGTTTATTCAAATTAAAAATCATCTCGTTTGGATGACTACAGAATAAGATATTGTCAAAATACCGAAGCCTGCTCAATGAAATCTTTCTGGTTATCATATTTCAACACAATCAGCATTTTCATCTTAAGTTCATTAACCTAATTAAAATTAAGTCACGGTCGTGCAACATTAGTGCACATTCGTGCCCTCCAAATCACTAGATTCACGGTTGTGTAACCATAATGGATGCCCATACACACCAACAATTGCACGGCCATGCACACACAATCTTTAGAACTAATTTCTGTCCCATTTTTATCACTCAATCTCCCATAATTGATTTTAAACGGGTAAGATTTTTGGTCGAGATGTAAATCAATGTGTTAAGAGTATTTTGGTTCAAATTCCATATCATTTGGTGATCGGGAGAAGAAGATACTGTCCAAAGAATCTAGGATATTCGAAAAAATGTCTCCCTTTAGTAACCATAGAAGTTGCGATTGTGGTTTCCATTGGACTTTCGAACTCAATAGATTGCACGATCGTGCTTTTCTAGTTTCTTTATAGTGCTTTTCTTCTTCTCTTTCCATATTGAAATTTTCATCTCTTCTTCTTTTCTTTTTCTTAACCCAATTTCTAACTTTTTTCAACCTCGTTTTCGACTTCCATTTCAGCTCCAACATTCACAAATAGATCAAAAACCATGAATCAACTCAAACATCAAAAACATACTATACTTCTACGCATGTTCGTAATTTCCTACACTTTCCTTCATTTTTCTGCATTCATTTCATCTTCTTCTAACACCTTCATTTCATCTTAGCTTTTCATTTTAATCCTTCTCAAATCACGACATCACCTTGTTCCTTAACTCTAAACTTATTTTCAGTTCATTTCTCAAAAACACAAGGACTTCCACGTATCCACAGTGAAGACAAAAAAAGAGCATGAATATACATACATATATCAACTTTTGTCCATAAATTTTCTGCAACCATTTCATTCCTATTTTCATTGATTATTCAACTAAAAAATCATTTTAAAACACTTTTATGACCTATTAATCATCAAATACGTAAAAACCACAAATCTATGTTTTCATCTTAAACCCACGGTGTTCATGAAATAAACATTTTCTCATGATCACGCAATAACAAATATATCACCAAATTTTATTCATATTTCTACCACATAAGGATTTACATAATACATTAATACTTACTTGATAAAACTCCAAGTTCTTTAAGATCTAAAGAAACCCTAATCTTCATGCAACTCACGTCCATCATTATGGAAGTTGGTCAAGTTTCAGTTTTTCTTGAGGCAAAAGGAAGAAAACTAAAGTTGGGAGTAGAAAAAAGATAGATGAAAACAAGATTTTTCTTTGGTGAAGGTTTGATGGAAAAACTCTGTGTCAAGGAATAAGCTTACAGAAGATAACCACAAAGAAGATATTTTTAAGACAAGACAAACAGTGTCTTTTTCTTTCAAAGTTAAAAGAATAGTAGTAAATCTTTTTTTTAATCAACTTTACATGTAACACTTGTCACTTATCCATCTCTTAAGGCTTTAGCTAGCTCTCATTTAACTAGTCCAACCAATTCCAATATTTTTCTTTATTTCTTATTTCAATTTCCTTCCATCCATTTACTTGCCAAGTGACATTTTTCCTAATGTAATAATATTCAAAAATTTTGGAAATTATTCCTAAAATTTACCAAAAATTCAAAATCATTAAACACATTTTCCAATTAACTTTTCACTACACATAAACCACAATTCTCAATAAAATCACCTTTTACATATATAAGTCAATTATACCTAGAATGTCAATGAATGCATGTACAATCATTTTAAAGTGTGCAAATTCACGTGTGTGTATGCTAACAACATGCATGAGCATGAAAAATGCATTTTTCTTAATCTCTCATTAATCTCACAGGTGCCGTATTTTTAGGTTCTAACTCTTAATATGGGAATGGGATGTTACATTTCTCCCCTCCTTAATAAATTTCATCCTCAAAATTCTTATCTAATTAATCAGGAAGGCAGCGGTATTGTTTCCTCAAATACTCCTCTGTTTGCTATTTAACTTCATTACTCGAATAATGTTTTTCCAGTTGACCATAGTCAATGTAATCAATCAATCCTTTAATTATTTCTTTAGATATCGCTCTATCTTAACTATTTCCTTAATATAATTCAGGTTATTGAAAATTTTTAACTTCATAGGCCGACAATACATCGTTGTTAGATCATATCATTATTTATTACTATACTCACATAACACACATTATAATTCTAAGACATCTTTATTGATAATAAAACTTATAAGTGATTGGTCCTATGCTCTCAATAACTTCCTGTGGATCAATATAATTCGAGATTAGTTTATCCTTTTTCCTAATTTGAGCACACCTTACTAAGGTGGTACTCTCAGAAACACTTCATGTTTCCTTTAATAACTCACATCTCTTCAATGTTAATACACTCCACTCTTATGTCTATCTCACTATATTCCGTAACCTCGATGTTGATCCATCCGATTCATTCATCTTTTATAAGCCACTTAATTTCCATTACAGATTCATTTTACTCATTAATAGTATCTCGAATCAATTCTGGCCTTCAACCAATTTTTTGTCTCTCTTCATTTCAATGTAAGGGAGAACGATTCTTTTTGCCGTATAACACCTCATATAGTATTCTAACGATATTACGATGATAATGATTGTTATGCTTAAAGTTGATTAGAATTATACATTGATCTTGTGTCCCTATGAACTCCCAAAATATAAGTTCTAAGCATATCCTCAACATTTAAAATTGTTGGCAATTCAAACATTTGGTCACTTGTTTCTACATCCTTAACAATTAAGTACTATTTTAGTGTATTCCTACTAGGATGTCTAGCTTAGGTTGTTACTTTTGCTTTCTCTAGTAATCTTTTTGGTCAGTCATCCTTATTGAGTACACATACTTCTTATTTCAATCTCAAAGTATAATTTTTCCTATTCAAAGTCAAAATTCATATTCATTTTCAATTTCTCGGTAAGATTCATAAATTATAAATCCTCAATTTAGAGCTTCACTAATCTTTCGTACAAACTAATTTTAAATTCCAATGTAGCTAATAATATTTCATTTTTCCCCAGATTCAACTCGACATTCTATACCCTTGATTTTATTAGGTTTGGCAACCTCACTATCTAAATCGTAATACACTGCTATTAGATTTTCTATTCAATGCATCCTACTACAACATTGGCTTTACTAGGAAATACTCATTTGCACAACAAAAATCTTCAAGTAACTTTATTCATTGTCTCAACCTTATATTTAGTTCTTTTAAGCTCCATAATTACCTTAGACTTTATTTACCTAAATATTTATATATATCCAAAATGTTTCTATACATATAATATCTCCAAACTTTCAAAACAATCACCATTGCAACAAGTTCCAAATCATATATCAAAATTCAACTCATGAGGCTTTAATTGTCCTTATGTACACCAAATCACTTTATAATGTTACAATAGATTGCATCTTAATCTTTGATGTGAAACTTCATTATATATTATGAAATCTCCAAATCCAGTTGGCATAATTAACATTGGGGTTATAGTTCCTCAAAATTCTTTTTACATTCATCACTTATATGGTTTACACAATTTTCCTCAAACATTTTTGTCAAGGGATAAGATCAGTAAAAACCCCTTAACAGTCTCTGGTAGTATCCAAAATATAGCTAGTTCTAAAGAACTTCGAATCTCTTATATGTTCCTTGTAATTTCTCACTTTATCATTACCTCTACTTTCTTTGGGTCTCCCAATATGCCATGTTCAAATATTATAAACCCACATTTTATTTGATCAAGCTAAGATTTACTCTCATTAAACTTGGCATATAATTGTTTCTACCTTTGTGATATGTAAGATTTCCTCTAGTATTCAATATGTTCACTTTACTTTTCAAATACACTCAAAATACCCTCTATGATTATAGTCACTAATTGATACAATTTTTCTTGGATCACTTTAATCTTTAATACCATAATACTGTCGGGGGCATTGTTAACTTCAATAGAGATAACCCAAAACTCTTTGTTCCCATGATTTTTTCTCATAATTCTTTAAGTATCTAACTCATTAATAAGGTAGTATTATCTCATATTATTTTCAGTTTCCTAATCGAATTTTTCTATCGAAATGATCTTCTCAATTCCTTGGATTTCCTCTGATTTCACAGTGACTTGTTCTAATTTTTGTTCATTCATACTAGTTTCTCCACACATTTCGATTTATTGTAAATCTTAATTTATCGTGTTGGTAACACATTCATCAGATCTTATTTGTATCCTTATACTTAATGTCACCTCAACTTCAAGAATCCAATCACTTAGTTAGATATTTAACATCATCAAAATGCATTCACTCTCAATAACATATTCTACATCTTATGCTTGAGTCTCCGTTAGGATTAGGACTCTAATATCATTTCTAATTATTCCTTCATTGATCATTCTTAAAAATAAACTATCTGGTCTGCTTAATCTAATTCGATAAAATTCTTCTTCGAAATAAGATTTATTGTTTCTATCATCTATCCTGTTCATGTTACTTTTATTAATCCACTGTTTCCACCACTACTTATCAGACATTCTTAGTACCTTAAGAAGATCAATTTCTATTGTTTCTTACAAGGTCATAATGTTCTGGTTACCAAAACCTGGTGAAGTAGTAGACATCATTATTATCACATATGTTTAGGAGTGTATCATCAAGGTCATCCCATTCTATCTAGAGATTTATTTATGACAAATCACCAATTATCTTACATTAGTAATACTTTGATCTCAATTGATCCTAGACAATATTTCTCTCTTTATCCTTGCCACGATCGGGGTTTCCTCACATTGACATATGCTAACATCAACTTTACCTCAATTTTACCAAATGTACCTCTTCTAGTGTTACATCATTTCATAATAATGCAGCTACCATATCGAGTGCATTCACTCTTCCCATTTGATTCATCATCTTTTTCTTAATCTCATGCGTACATAAAATCCTCTTTTACATGTATTTCTAACTTTCTCCTTACTACACATCATTCATCTCTTATAAAGTCAATTATGTCTACTTCATTCCCCTTTTATTCTTTCCTCCTTTCTATCTTA
>JAOQMP010092627.1:0-16195 GCA_027563575.1 Erythroxylum pedicellare
GAAAAAAAATTTTGTTTCAAGTATACTTATACGAGAATAGTTTTAAGGATAAGTAATGGGAGTAAGATAAAATTTGAAATTTTCAAATCTCATGATAGTACATCTAATTGGAATTATTGCCTTTGTTGATACATTTGATGTATAGTTAAAATGCTACAAGATATTGAAAGATTCTCTTTTATGATGAATTCAAAAAGTTTGTTTTAGAAATTATTGTGGATTTATTATGTCTATAAGAAGGTTAGTGGGAATATTGTTATCTTCTTCAGTGGAAGTATGTAGAGACATATTGGTCATAGAGAAGAACTATTCTAAATTTTCAATTGTTGAAAATATAATAGTGCAAGGACAATTTTTATTAGATATGAAAAGGTAATATCTTAATTATGGTAACTATATATATATAGAGATAGAATGGAATTTTTTTCACTTATTATAAGTCCAAGTATATAGATAATGTACTAAAGATGTTTAGGATTTGAGATATTAGATACTTGTAAAGTATTAAAGATATCAATTATTCTATGTATGAGTTGATATTTGAGTTCAAGATGATAAAGACATTACTTTAGAAGTAAATCTTAATTAAGTTATATTTTACTTAGAACAATATCATTTCAAGATTGTCAAGGTTCCAATGTAGTAATGGTTGCTAATTAAACCATAATACAATTTTCATTTATTGGAAATGATTCATTGGATCAATAAGTTCTTCAATGAACTTGATATAGTTCCTTGCATTTTTTAAGACAATAATATACTGTAGCACGTTAGAGCAATTAGGCATGTAAAAGGAGCTAAGGTTTTATCAAATATCTAAGGATGTATTGAGGCAACTTTTCTTAATTATGATGATAATTAAGATTAGATTTAAGCAAATGGTCATTACAAAGAATATTGTAGAATTCTCTCATTCATCCATTTTCCCAACAATAGCATGATCTTCATATGGTGATATGGTATATGATACTTAAGCAATTAGCTTAGTGCAAGTAGGAGATTGTTGGTCTATGCCTTAAAGCCAATTATTTTGGTTACAATTTGGTGACAATTATTTCAAGGCATTATTTATCTTATACGTGTTTAAATGCATATGATAAAGTCTATGGGATAATTATATATTGAAAATGAAATTATAATGAGATTATAATTATGAGATTCATATTGTATTTATGTATTATCCCTAAAATGTTTCTAGTCATTGTTTTATTAAGACTGGACATTAACAAAATATAAAAAGACTAGCATACGTGATTTTTTTCTTATGAAGGAAGTAGTCAATCTTATAAGCTAAATTATGGAGATACTTAAACAAACATGAGGGTGATTGTTAGAGAACAAGTTCACTAAACTAACTTAATATGAGAAATTAATTTGGAACATTACTTGTATGCCTATGGAAATTCTCATTGTGATGATTATATAAGTGGTCCTTAGACTTAATACTAATAGATGGAAATTCTCATAGATGTTATGTTTTGATACTACTTATGACATATCCTAATGATAGATAGCTCATTCGGTAGTTATTGGATGTAGCATGAATTATATAGAGGTAACTGAGTGATCAAGAAAGGATTCATCACCGTAAAGTAATTAGAGAGAATGTTTAGTCGTTTTTTATTAGTATCGATTTAGGAAATCCTTGGCAAAGGTAGGATGACGTTTTGTAAATAGTTTACAAATACCATTAGTTCATCAATAGCTAATGGTGGAGAACTAATATAATTAGACTCAAAATAAAGTAGCTTGGTAGCATGTCTTTACACTATATAATTTTGAGTAGCTTGGTAGCATGTCTTTACACTATATAAAATAAACTAGACCTAAAATTATAGCTAGTGGTAAGTCTAGGTCAATCTCATAGAGATTAAATCCAATTACTTTTATAAATTATGCTAATATATAAAACAAGGCGGTTTGATTCGATGTAAATTAGAAAACAAAGTAAAATTGAATCTACAAAAACAACTTAAATTAAACAATAGCAAAGTTATAAAATTAATGAATGGTTTAAAAACCTGGTTCTTTGGTTTAATCTCAGCCTCAGCATAATTTCACATATGTCATTAAATTATTGTCTTCATACCACTCTTTAGGCTATTGATCGTGAACTAACAACAAGCTTTATTAATTTCAATTTTTCCTTAGGATGTATTTAATTAAGAAGAGCTCATTAATTAACCCTAATTATCGGATAACCTAGAAATAGCTTTTTAAGTTTAATTGGACAACCATAATATGAATGAGAAAAACAAACCAATCTAAGCAATAAGCACATAAGCTTGCATTATTTAACTTATATTACATTATCCCCAACGATTTAATACCATTAATTGCCACATACGACTTCAAAGACAACTATTATGTATCATATTCAAATTCTAATAATGGATTTTTATGAAAAAACTATTCAATAGAGCATCAAAATCATTCTTAGAAAATACCCAATCATTAATATCAAGATAATGTAAACAGTTTGAAAAGGGGGAAAGAAAACGATACACAATGACCTATACTTAAATATGCTCCTCGGCGTCAATTGCACCTTCGAACTGGCATTGAGTGGGTTAGCCCTTCATCTTTTCAATCAAGCTCCAAGAATTAGCCAAGAATGTCTCTATTATAGTTGAGAACTTAATACAAATGAAGGAGAATGCTAGTTGTAACTCCATTTTAATCTCTAAGAATGAAAAAAAATGAGCTATTTGTTTTCTGCCTAAAAACTCCAATCTTTTGCTCTAGCCGACACCTAACTTGCTCCAGCCCTCACCGTCATTTCTTTATGATAAAAGCTAGCTTAAAATTGGTGGGATAGGTGGCTTAGTTGAAGATAACAAGGTGATCTAGCTCTACACATGCTTTAGCTAGCTTTTAACCTTCCTAAGGCAAATCATCAAAATTAAAGTCACAAACTAAAACACTTACTCATTTTCCATATTTCCTGAGAATAGATGACCATAAGTAAAGATGAATGACTTTCAAAAACTATAGCTGGAAATTAACATTCAATGCTTCTTCTCATAATCAATAAACATTCAACACCTTTAGAAACTAAGCAATCAAGAGGTAGACTTGGAAAATGTGTTTAAATAAGATATATCTATAGGTACACTCAACACCATTCATAATCATGACATTCCATAAATTTGCATATCATTTAATTTCTCCACCACTAAAAGTCACATGAAAAATCGTGAATCAAAGGACTTTTTAAGGTTATAATGTTGGCAAGGGTAAGGTGAGATGTGCTTGGGTAAAGTAGCATGAAAGCCATTAAAACTAGTGAACAAGAAAAACACTCAATATAACATTAAGTGTAAAATCCAACATTCACTCACAATTGTGTACGTCAACTATGATGAATGCAAAAACTATGTTTCTTAGCTTAAATTTAAGCTCTCTTAACCAAAACCACAAGAAGCACAAATCACTCACAAAAGTTGATCATAAATAAAACTTTGTAATTATAGGGAGTGACCTCTGAAAGTTATATCTACCTCATATCCAACATATGTAAGTAACTCATTCAATATAAGTTTTGGAGGAAAGACTAATCATATATAACTTTGCAACATATATGCATTTCCTCCTTGATAATTTTTTTAAAACATTTTTCTTTTCTTTTTTTCTTTTTTCTCTCTCTTTTTTGTACATTGAAAGAAGTTACATCAACATAGGAATTTCAATGATAATACATAAATTGTCATCCTAAAAATTATAACCATCCCACACGTATGCATACCCCCACACTTAGAATTTTGTACATCCACAAACTTAACAATCAACAATTTCTTCACTAACTTTAAGGTTTAGGTGAGACATTTGGTTTGGTTTAAAGCATGTAATGTGGTTAGCAAAAAAAAAAGTTAAATAAAGCTTGAGGGTGCTTAACAAAGGAAATTTCATATAAATGGGTAAGCTATTTGGCTAATGTAACTTGTACAAACAAAGAATGCCTAATCAATTCTATGTTAATGAATGTGATAAAAATGAGGTCTTGAATAGAAAATCAAAGCAAAATTAATATGTTCATGTCATAAAAGTCACACATAAACAAAAAGACAATGAAACTAGTATGGATGTGTCAGTCTATAACAAAATCTCACTAGCTTTTGTCTACCACTAGTCACTACTCTTATAAAGATAATGCATATTGACCAATCACAAGAGCAAAAGTACTTACTAAAGTTTGATATGGATTTTTCTAGTTAATTCACATTATAATTATGACTACATAGTCATAAAGCAATAGAAAATGAGAAAAAAATTTTGATTTTGTTTTTTTGATTTTGAAAATCAGCTAAGAAGTCATATAAGTAACAATTAAGCTCAAAACATACGTAAAAGCTAATATCAAACTTACATCCCCACCCTTACACTTAAAACTTACATTGTCCTCAATGTAACATCAAATGCTAGAAATAGAGCATTTAAGGAAAATAACAATTGCAAAATGTAAAATGACAAAAATCAACTTCCCTTGAGTTGTCTCCCAAGCGCTATTTTGTTTACCGTCGTTGGCTCGACTCCACGTTGCGCAGTCTTGACAATGAGGGTTTTCTAACCCTATCATTTCCACATCATCCACTTGGAATCCTTCATATAAGGGTTTCAATTGATGACCATGGACTTTAAATTACTTGTTTTTCTATAAGCTTTCAACTTCAACTGCACTATGTGAAAGCATATTAGTAACAACAAAAGGTCCAATCCAAAAAGAACGCAATTTACCTGAGAAAAGCTTAAGTTGTGAATGATAGACAAGAGTTTTTTGTCTAACCATGAAATTCTTCTTGATAATCATCTTATCATGAAATTGTTTTACCTTTTCCTTTAAATTTCAAAATTCTCATAAGAATCAAGCTTAAGTTCTTCCAATTCTTGCAGTTGCAGTTTCCTCTATTCATTCACCGCATCCATCTTCATATTACGTTGCTTAATGGTCCAAAAGGCTTTATGCTCAATTTCCACTAGAAGAAGGCATAAGTTTTGTAAATGAGTCAGTATGGAGACATGCCAATTGGTGTCTTATATGTGGTCCTATATTCCCAAAGAGCATCATCAAGTCGTTTACTCCAATATTTACAATTTGGGGTCACCATTTTCTCAAAGATGAACTTGATTTCTTTATTTGACTCCTCTACTTTCCTATTCATATGTGGATATAGACACCTAATGAGTGATGTGGTAATTCTTTAAAAGATTCCTCACCAATTAGTTAAAAAAATGAGTACCTTTGTCACTAATCAATGCTCCCAGTGCTCCAAACCTAGCAAAAATGTTAGATTTGACAAATTATACAACAACTTTATAATTGTTAATTCTAGTGGCTTTGGCTTCCACCCATTTAGGAACATAATCCATATCCAAAAAAATGTATAAAAAAAAGGAAGAAGGAAATGGTCTCATAAAATTGATTCCCCATACATCAAACTTTTCGCTTGCTAAAATTAAAGATAAAGGCATTTGATCTCAATGGGATAAATTACCTTATTTTTGGCATTGTTCATATGTTTTGCAGAACATATAGGAATCTTAAAATATATTTGTCCAATAAAAACGACATTTAAGTATTTTTCCTAGCATTTATATTAGGCCCAAAATGACCACCACAAGTATACGAATAGAAAATTTTCAAATTTGATTCATATTCATGTTCAGTCACATATCTCCTAATCAATTAGTCAGAAGAACAAATCCACAACTCAGGATCATCCCAAATATAATATTTTGACTCGCTCATTATTATGTTCCATTTAGCCTTACTCAAATCATTAGGTATCTCATGGTTCACTAGATAGTTCACAATATTAGCATACCATAGAGCCTTACCTTGAACTGTTAGTAATTGCTCATTTGGAAACAACTCTTGCAATGGTATTGAATCCTCTTCCTTCATAACTCAAATCAAGTGGTCCACGATTGAATTCTTTACACCTTTCTTGTCTTTAATCTCCAAATCAAACTTTTGGAGCAGAAGACTCCATCTAATGAGCCTTAATTTTGCTTCCTTCCTCATTAAAAGATACCTTAATGTTGCGTGATCAAAATAAACAATCACTTGAAAACCAAGCAAGTAAGGTCTAAATTTATGTAAAGAAAATACAATAGCTAAAAGCTCCCTTTCCATGGTAGAGTAGTTGCATTATGCTGGATAGAGAGTTTTTGAAGCATAATAAATAGCGTGAGTTATGATGCCACATTTTTGACTAAGAACGGCACCCACAGTAAAATTGTTAGCATCGCACATAATCACAAATGGTTGACTTCAGTTAGGTGGTTGAATGATTAGTGCCGAGGTCAAAAGCTCTTTTAACTTATCAAATGCTTGCTTGTATCTCTCATCAAACTCAAAAGGCACATCATTTTGTAGCAATTGACAGAGTTTTGTTGTGATCTTACTAAAGTCCCTGATAAACCTGTAATAAAAACTGCATATCCAAGAAAAGAACGAACATCCCACACATTTGTGGGGTAAAGTAAGTTTCACACAATTTCTACCTTAGCTTTATTACATGTCCCAAAATTATTCCTTATTCAACCATAAAATGACATTTTTCATAATTTAGAACAAGATTAGGTTTGATGTATCATTCAAGTACACAATTCAAATCATCCAAGCATGCACCAAATGAATTCTCATAGATAGTAAAACCATCCAAAAACACCTTAACAATGTGCTCAACATACTTGGAGAAAATACCTCAATAATGGCTAAGGCATTGCAGAGTCCAAATGGCATCCTTCTGTATGTAAATGTACTAAATGGGCATATGAAGGTTGTTTTCTCCTAATCCTCCTAAGCAATCATAATTTGGTTATAACCTAAATACCCATCAAGAAAGCGGTAGTGAGAACATCCTGCAAGTCATTCAAGCATCTGATCAATAAATGGGAGTGGAAGGTGATCCTTGAGTATAGCAACATTTAGCTTCCTATAATCGATACATACTCACCATCCATTTTGAATTCTTATAGGAACAAACTCATTAGTCTTATTCTTCACCGTTGTAATCCTGGTCTTCTTTGATACCAATTGGACTAGACTTACCCATTTACTATCCAAAATTGGATAGATTATACCAATATCAAGCAACTTTAAGATCTCCGTCTTTACCACTTCCATCATCAAAGGATTCAATCTTCGATGTGATTCTCTTGGTGGTTTGGATCCTTCTTTTGAAAAAATTTGGTGCACACATGTCGAAGGGATAGTACCCTTGATGTCAACTATGGTCCACCCTATATTTACGATGTGGTCTTTAAGCACTCGAATGAGCCTTTCTTCTTAAAGCTTGGTTATGCTCCTGTCCATTATTACTGGAAATGTTTCTCCTTCTCTTAAAAACACGTATTTCAAGTGCTTCGGTTCAATTGTAAGCAATTGCACAACCAAAGGTAAAGATTTTGTATTAGATATTGGCAGTTTAACATTTGGAATTACATACCTTCTTAGTATCTGTTGCAATGATTGCAATGCTAGCAAAATTTCTTCCATTTCGTCTGTAATGAATAAGTTAGAATTTTGCAAAGTGTTTTCCTATAAACTCATGCAAAAAATGTCTTATAACCCATCTTTTCCATCTACATCAAAAACTTCTTGAGACAATCAATCAATGATATCAATTGATAAAACAAAATGAACATCACTAGGGTACCTTATGGCTTCAAAAATATTAAAGCGAACAATTTCACTGTCAAACTCTATAGTTAATGTTCCTATGTCCACATCAATCTTTGTCTTTGATGTTTTTAAAAATGGTCAACCTAGAAGGATTGGTGCAGAATTAGATGAAGGTTGTCCCTCCATGTTCAATACATAAAAGTCAACTAGAAAAACCAATTCATTAACTTGAACAAAAAATCCTCTACAATCCCTTCAAGATAAGCATTAAATCTATCAACCAATTGAATTATAACACACATTTCTTTCAAAGATCCCAAATTCAACGAAGTGTAAATGGAATATGGATGACATTATTTGAAGCTTCTAGATCTTACATTGCTCTTTCAAATCTAGGATCACCGAATTTGCAAGGAATTGTAAATGTACCTAAATCCTTACACTTTGAGGGAAGTTTTCTTTGAATGACTGCAAACACAATTCCCCCTACACACTTTCTCATATCCTCTCAATTTCCTTTTTGACGTCCATAATTCCTTAAGGAATTTGGCATTTCGTGGAACTTGCTTTATGGCATCAATTAGAGGTATGTTCATCTTTACCTTTTTGAACATTTCCAAAATCTCCTTATCTTGCTCCTCTTTCTTCGATTTACTAAGCCTACTAGGAAAAGGAGGCGAAGTTTTAGTAAAATTTTTAATCACGGGAGATTGAGAATTTACCTTAGTTCCCTTTCAGCTTCTTTTGGAGATACTTCAAGTTCCCTTTCAGATTCTTCATCATCAACAACAATAAGAGTTTGATGTGGTGCCTCTATTTCATTGCCACATCTTAGGGTGATAGCACTTACATTTTCTTTCGGGTTTACAATCGTTTGAGGAGGAAGTTTACCAAAATTCTAATTCTCCAATCGACTCCCTACAATAATTATATAAGTCAGTTGATTCTCCAGATCTTGAATGCTAGCTCTTATGTTTTGTTGGAATTGTATGGCATTATTTTGGAGCTAAGTGGTATTTTGAGTCAATTTTTTTCATCATTTCTTCTAATGAAGATCCTGAAATTGGTGGTTGAGCTTATCTTTCATATGGTTGTTAGTAGGATCCTTATTATTTTCCTTACTACCCATAGGTGTTGAATGGAGGATTCTTCCACCCTGAGTTCTGTGTATAAAGGTAACTAGTAGCACGTCGTAACACTACACAAAATAAACTATACCTACTATTATAGCATTGGTGAGTCTAGTTTGATCCCACAGAGAGTGTGTGTAAAGCTTTTAAAATGAAATCAAGCAATGTTTAGGTTATGGGGGTAGGTTGGTTTATCAAACAAGAAAATAAAATGAATTTAAACTAGTAAAAGAAAATTAAATAAAACGTTCAAAAATGATGAAAGTGATGAATTCATGAGGAGTCTGGTTCTTTGGTTCAATCTCGGCCTACACCCTATTAAACATATTTCGTTGAATTGTTGTCTTCACATCTCTCTTTGAACTATTGGTCGTAGATTAACAACAAGCTGTGTTAATCCCCTTTCCTTAGGTCATAGTTAATTAAGAAGAGCTCATTAATTAACCCTAGCTATTGGATAACCTAGGAGACACTCTCTAAGTTTAGTCAGATAGTCGCTTTACGAATGAGAAAAATAGATCAATCTAAGTAATAATCACACATGCTCAGATTATTTAACCTAGGTTATGTTATCCCTAATGATTACGAATCATTAGTCGCTACAAATGAAATTCAACATAACAATTACATATTACATTGAATATTCTAGCAATGGGTTTGTAATAAAATGATCCAATGAATGCATTCAAATCATCTTTTCATAATACCCAAATCCATACACATAGGATAACAAAATCAATTTCTAAAGAGATAAAGAAAACAACAAGTAGAAGGAAAAAGTGCTTAACCAGGTCGTCAACATCGATATCCCCGTTTCAGTGGTGTCTAAAAGCTACCCTTCCATAGGTCTCTCATGTTTAAGAGGTTTGCCCCTTTTTCTCATCTCTCCTGAAGCTCCCTCTCTGTATTTCTCTACCTTTCATTCCTATACCGTCACACACCCCTCAATTTATATTAGAAACTAGGTTAAAAAAGATGGGTGAGGTGGTAAGTGTCACACCTGACTTGGTATGTCACGTGCATAGGCATGACACACCGTGCATGGACATGACACACCATGCATGGGCGTGAGGAATAACTCATGCCTATAGATGTATATTGCACAAATGTAAGTTAAAACTCACAGCTGTGCAATAATTTGTCATAGTCGTGATATGACCGTACGTGATTCTTTCAGAATATCTTCCAGTTGATCTTTTCCAATTGTCCACTCTTTATTTTACTCTCTAAGTGCAGTAGCCTTCTTCCTTCAGCTTCCATTATGATGTTGTCCATTAAATTCACGTTCATAAGATATCTTGCATACATGCAAATCCACAAATAGCCGTGAGTTACAATGTAATCTTCCTTTTTGTGTTTTCATTTTCTTGCCTTCTTCTTGTCTTTATTTTCTCTAATCTTCCTCATTCTTATTACATAAAGACAAGTGGATATGAATCTTAGGAAAATGGTTCAAATATAGTACTTTTGACTCACTTTAACTCCTTTGCTTGTAAATTGTGCCTAAAATCACATACGAGTCAAAGCGAGTATATTAAGCAATTTCATGTCATTAATCACTAACTGTTATAGAATATTATACAATCAATTAAGTACATATCAATAACTAGGATTCCTTTTTAGTTATCCCGTAAAGCTTCCAAAAGATTAACTTATTCCGTTGAAGTCTCCTGTAAAGTTGAACACATATAAGTGGGATGTCCTACCATTATGCAAATTCCACATACCTTGACTTATTGAGCACCATCTGTAGCTATTTGCCTCACTAAAGATGTTAACTCAGCTATCTGTTGCTCCAATGTAGTAGTATTAGTTTCACTGACTTTTAATAGTTGGGAGTCCTCTCAAATGTTAAATTGCTGCATCTATCATACTTCTTTCTTGTGGTAGAAGCCATTCATAGAAGTATTGGATCAAGAGTCGTTCACTGATTTAACGGTACGGACAACTAGCATATAACCTTTTGAAATAATCCTAGTATTCATATAATGTCTCCCTATGGTGTTGTCAAATTGTAAATATCTCCTTCTCAATATTCGTAGCTCGAGAGGGAAGGAATTACTTCCTTAGAAAAATTCTTTGCATTTTATTCCAAGTGATGATTGATCCAGATGGCAAGTAGTAAAGTCAATCCTTGGTGGTGTCTCCCAATAAGAAAAGGGATTCCCTCAACTTGATCCGCTCTTCTTGTATTCCAGCTAAATTTATGCTAGAACACACTACATGGAGCTTCATAAGGTTCTTATGAGGATCTTCACCTAGCTTACCACGAAAAGTAGGCAAAAGATTAATTAGACCAGATTTAATCTCAAAGAAACATCAATAACAGGAAAATCAATGTATAAAAGTTAATGATTAAAATTAGGAGCAGCTAACTGCTTAAGAGTGCAACCATTGTTTTGACCTACATGTTAGAATCAACTTCAGAAATGGAATCAGTAGAGGAATTAAAAAGTAAATATAAAAAAAAATTCTTGGTGATGAATCAAGTTTCCTATCAAATGATGACAGATCTTTGGAATTTGTGTAACTTGTCTTCTTGCTCTATGTAATGTCCTTTTCAAGTTCTTGATCAAATTTCAATTCACCAGTGTGAGAAGATCGTATCATACACCCTAACTAACTAAATAAGAAAAGAATTTAATCAAAAATAAAAATAAAAAACAAATAAATCCATAAAAGGAAGGATATTAATCCTCAGTAACTATGCCAAAAATTGGTAGCGCGTCGTGACAATACACAAAATAAACTAGACCTAAAACTATAGCTAGAAGTAAGTTTAGCTCGATCTTATAGAGATTAAATCCAATTACTTTACTAAATTATTCCTATATATAAAATAGGGGGTTTGGTTCGATGCCAATTAGAAAACAAAGTAAAATTAAATATATAAAAACAACTCATATTAAATAGTAGCAAAGTGATAAAATTGATGAATGGTTTAAAATTCCAATTATTTGGTTTAATTTAAGCCTAAGCATAATTTCACATATTTCATTGAATTATCGTCTTCACACATCTCTTTAGACTGTTGATCGTAAATTAATAACAAGATCTGTTAATTCCGATTTTTCCTTATGTTGTAGTTAATTAAGAAGAGCTCATTAATTAACCCTAACTATCAGATAATCTAAAAATAGCTTCCTAAGGTTAATTAGATAGCAACAATACAATTAAGAAAAATAGACCAACCTAAGCAATAATCACACAAGCTTGGAATATTTAAATTATATTACATTATCCCTAATGATTTAATACGGTTAGTTGCCATATACGACTTCAAACATGACTATTACGTATCTTATTCAAATTCTATTAATGGGCTTCATAAAAAATGATTCAAAAGAGCATCAAAATCATTCTTACACAATACCCAATCATTAATATCAAGATAACATAAATATACCAAAAAAGGGGAAAGAAAATGATACACAATGACGTATACTTAAATGTGCTACTTGTCGTCAATTGCACCTCTGAATTGGCATTGAGTGGGTTAACCCTCCATCTTTTCATTTAAGCTCCAAGAATCAGCCAAGAATGTCTCCATTATAGTTGAGAATCAACCACAAATGAAGGAGAATACCAGTTGTTCGAAACAACCCAAAAACTCCATTTTAATATCCAAGAATGAAAAAGACTAAGTTGTTCATTTTCTGCCCAAAAACTCCACTCTTTTATTCTAACTGACACCTAACTTACTCCAACCATCATCCTCCATTTTTAGTGCTTTTTTAGGTTAGAATTGTGTTAGTTAGTAAATATTTGTGTTTAAGTGTTTTGTGGGTTGGAACATAATGTTGAGCTTTAATTTTATATTTATCAGGTGCCTTGAAGTGTTTTTTAGTGTTTCAGGACAATTAGAGGAGATTCAGAGAAGACTCGGGAAATAACCCACGGCCATGATCATGACAGAAGTAAAAGAAAGGAATCACAATCGTAGGGAATATGTCACAATCATGAAAAAAGCTGGTGTAGGGAGCCATGATCATGGCGTTATGGGCCACAATCATGACAGAAGCAAAAAATCCTAGCCATGATCATGACACTAAAGTACATGATTATGGCCTGTGTGACAAATACATGAACAGTAGTCCTGACTTAAGTTTTCGAGGGATTTTTCGAACCTTTCAAACCCAAAAAAGAACCTAGGGTTGCCTTAATTGGAAATACCATATAAGACTTAATGATGTAACCCTTGGGGAGCTTCTATATTATACTGATAAGTGTAAATTGCATCATGTTTTAAGGCCTAGTTTGATATATGTTTAGCCATTAATTTGATCGTTTAGTATATGTTTAGGTTAGAATTGTGTTAGTTTGTTAATTATCTATGTTTCAAGTGTTTTATAGGTTAGTACAAGTTTTTAGCTTAAATATTATATTTTTGGGGTACCTTGATATGTTTGCTAGTGTTTCAGGGTCAATATCGAAGAACGAAGGAGTTTTGGAGGGAAATTTCCTAGTGTTTCAGGGTCAATATCGAAGAATAGAGGAGTTTTGGAGGGAACCCAGGCCATAACACAGGCCCACAATCATGACCGGCGTCAAGCAGATGCATAAATGATTACGAACTTTACATTTCCAGGGACTTTTGGACCTTTCAAACCCCAAAAAACCTTAGGATTACCCAAAACATAAAGACTATTTAAAGAACAAAAGAGGAGAAAAGGACAACTTTTTCATGTAGCCACACTTGAAAACCTAAAGAGAGAATACAGACAAAGAGAAAGAAGAAGACGGAAGATGAAGATGAAGCTAACTCGATGTGCTTCTCGGATCAGAAGGTTTTCAGACGTCACTGTCGTCCATCATCTATTCCAAGTCATATTTCCTTTTTTGTTTTGATTTTATTTATGTATGAAATTGAGATTGATAGTATGATGATAGGATTTGGAATATTGATGTTCTTCAAAACTCTCCTTTGTAATTTTATTTTGATTTAATATTATCTGAGTTCATTTTGTGTTATTTGAATTGGATATTGTGATTTTTTGTGCTTCTTACATAATTCATTAATAAACTAAGAGGGTGAACTGAATAAGAAATGATTGGATAAGATTAATGAGAGTTAGATGATTCAATAGAACCCATAACTAATCATATTGGTAATTGTGCGGAGAGAGATCCCGTATAAGACCCGATAGTTTATTAGAGTGCTTTAGATGTAACATCCCGTTACTTGCGGGAAGGTTAGAATAGTAAATGTGAGTGATCAATAAGAGCTTAGAAATGTATTTTTCATGCTCATCCATAACATGTCATATACATACACATGAATAGTGAAATTTGTTGCACATGAAAAATTGTACATGCATTCATGAATAATTCCGCGTATAATTGAACAAAGTTGTGATTGTTGGGAAAATTTGGAATTTAATTATTTTGGAAATTTTGTTAATTAGTGGAAGTATATATATTTGTGAATTTCAGTGAATTTAGGATTTATTTTGGAATTTATTGAGTATTATGGAAAATAGGAAAAAGAATTTTTAAAAGAAGATTTAGAGATAGTTGAATTACAAAGGGAGAGTTAATGGAGTTAGTTCTAAAGGAAACTTAGTTAGAGTTAGACCTTAGGAAAATTGACAAGAGTAAGTTGCTTTTATTAATTGTCAGAAGTAAGTTTGAGTTATTCGAGAGTAAAAAGCGGGTTTTGTTCTTTTTCCTAAGTTCTTACCTTGTTATCATCTTCCCCAAATTTCTTCCCATACATAGAGTTTTTTCCATTAAATTCCTTCTGAGAGTTAACCTTACCTTTTTCATATCCCTCACCACATTTTTCATTGCTAATTGTCTCTTCTGCCTTAAGAGAAAAGAAACTAAAAGTTGGTTAATGTTCACAACGGTTCACGTAATTTTGTATGAAATCAGGGCTTCAAGATAATTAAAGCTTTTGGAGTCTTCAACATGTAAGTAGTGATTGTAATTTTTAGAGTTGTGGATTTCTGAAATACAGTTGATGAATTTATTGTCAGTGCATGATCATGGCATTTACTTATATTTATATTCTTTAATACTATGTTAAGGGAATGAAAATTGTGGATATGGTGTTATTTGGTTTTTGATGGATTGTTAGTGATCAGATGTTGTGGAAATCGTTCTTGGAGTTGAAGCAGCAATGAAATGATGTATAGGATTGGTGTAGAGAGTTAGATATGGAAAGGTGATAGGCTCTGTTTCTTCATTGTGCAAATATGAATATATAGGTGTTTATACGTGGGTTGATGAAAACTTAGTGATATTCAGGAATAAGGTTTTTGAGTCTAGGAGTGTAAAGACATATCGTCTGTGATGACATTAGATCGTTTGTGATGACATCATTCATATTAAGAGTTGTATCGTCTGTAAAGACGTATCATCTGCGATGATATCATTCGTCTTAAGAGTTGTATCATCTGTGATGATGTCATATCGTCTGTGATGACATCATTTGTCTTAAGAGTTGTATCGTCTATAAAGATGCTTCGTCTTAAGAGTTGTATCGTCTTAAGTTAACTTTTGTTTCGTCTTAAGTTGACCATCTGTATCGTCTTAGGCTGACTTTTGCCTCATCTTAAGTTGACTATCTGTATCATCTTAGGTTGACTTTTGCTTCGTCTTAAGTTGACCATCTGAATCGTTTGCTCTTTCCATTCGTCTGCTTTTGCTTTCGTTTGCTTTTTCCATTCGTCTACTTTTTATTTAGTCTTATATGGACAGAACCTTGATGGGTTCTTTCAACCGTAACTTTGTCGTCCGACCTCCAAATAACCTAATTTTTGAAGCGTTAGGTTCATAACACATTCCTCTCTCTCTCTACATAGAAATTATATATTTTGATTTTGACTCGAAAAAGATTGATCTAATCAAAGTAAGGGTATCTGTTGGAAGAGCATGAACTGGATATTTTATTGAACATGTTCTTGTATTTCGATGATATCTTGATCTGTAGGTTTTCAATTGAGATGATTTTTAATTTGGAATAAACTAGAGATATAGGACTACAAATTTTATCAAGAATTTGAATTGTTAATTTAATGGTTTTAGTGGGGTAGAAACTTAAGTATTAATCATACTTAGATGAATTTTGAAGATGAGAATAATTTTGTGATGGAATTGATGGTAAAATACCTGGGTTATCATGAACATGCATTGTACATATTTCATTTCATACATGTGCAATGTTAAACACTTATGATTGTACAAATTTTGATATTGTGTATGTTAACTGATATAGAGGAGCGACTGGAATGTCAACCCCCAAACGTTGCCAGAACTTCCAGGTATTAACTTCTGGAACAACTTGTGAGTAACCTAGACGGTTTCTCTCAATTCTTGTTTGTTTAAATTATGCTTGAATGAATGAATGAGTTTGATTGTTGATTCCGGATAGGAGGTTCGATGACTGTAAAATGTGAAATGTATATTGAAGTGCTTTATAATGCGGTTGACTGTG
>JAOQMP010092644.1:0-16193 GCA_027563575.1 Erythroxylum pedicellare
TAAAAATACGATACTAAGGGGGGGGGGGGGCGATTGTCCGAAGTGAGCATTTAAATTAACCTTAAAGTTTTAGATCTTAGCATGCTAGCCTCAATGTTGTAGATCCGCTCATTTGCTTACTGTTCAAACTCTCTAATTTGGGTTACATGTTTCGTCAATTGGGCTTGCATGCACTGAATTGAGTTACCAGTGATTGGTAATCCTCGAAAATAATTGGAGCATATGGAGGCATTGCTTCGATTAGCGGAACATCAGCTTCTTGTTTAGCTTCAACTTCTATAAATTGAGCTCACTTGCTACTTGAAGCTTCCTCCGTGTATCATTGATAAGAACACAGTGATCACCTTGCCACCTAAGAAACTTCATAGATACCAAGGAGTGAAAATCGAGACTGGAGTTGCTTGGGATGAGTTACATCAGTGTCCTCTCGGTGAGTAAGCTTAGATATTCCATAATTGTAGTCACGAATGCTCCAACTACGATTTTGCCTACACTCGCCTTTACCACTTTAATTAAATGCGTACTAAACCAAATCCTGGGATTAAAAGGCTTGGCATGCACCATAAACCACAAAATAAATAATTCAACTTTAGATACGAATCTATTGCTATCTCCTCTACTAAATAGTGTAATAGTTAAAAACTGATGGAGATAGCAAAGGGTAGGGTCCTTTAAGGTGGATGATTTTGACCGACTTGGGAAAAACACTTTCCTGCTATTGCAAAATTCTCTAGCCTTAAAATCTTCATAATATCCAAATAAATCATTATTGGGAAATCCAAAAATAGAATTAAGCACATTTAAAGTGATTACATGAGGGGCATTCATCAGTCGAAAGTTTAGACTACCCACAGTATCCCTAGCAATAGTTTCATTGGTTACTTCTAAAGTGGTCAGAAACTCTAAGGTCAATTCCACATATGAAGTCTTTCTAAATTCAAAAAATTTATCCTAATTTACGTTTCACAATAATTCATGAATGCTATCAATTATTCTTAATTCAATAATTACTATAGAATCTACAAAGCAGTTAGGAGTGATTGGACGGATCTTAAAAATTGCATACTTTTACTGGTGCTTTCTAACGTGAAAATGGAGGAACAAGATACTTAAATTTGGCATCTGGCCATCACGTGGTTAAGAAGATGAAGCTCAGGGGGTGTCTAATCCTTAGGCCCATATTGTGGTGATGCTCAAAGGCATGCAGCTATAGGGATGGAAAGCTTCATAGGCATGCTTTGGTTGCTAATTGGTTGCACTCAAGTAGGGCATGCGGTAGTTGGGTCATGACCCAAGTGGGGTACAATGTCGTTGGTGATGGGATCGACAACGAGGGAGCATGAGAGGGTGATGACTGCGGAATGAAAGTGAAAAAAAATTAGGCAGTGGGCACATTTTAAAGAGGGGGAGGTACGAGTCACACTCGAGCATCCTTAAGTCACGCTCGTGACTGTAAGAGTCATGGGCATAACACCAGATTGCATTTAACGTTCTGATCATGCATCTCATTCATAATATATATCAAATATACACAACCAAAAAAAAAGGAACCTAAAAAAAATAGATATACTCATGTATATAGATATAGAAAACAAAAACATGAAATGTAAGATATTTTCATACCTTTCTGATGATCTCCATATTCTTTAATCTTCTCCATGTTGGGTTGTTATAAACCACAACCATCAACATAGGCTATCTCTAATGAAACTCCATACAAAGATAGAAAGATGAAATCTCACTAGGAGATGGCTAGAATTCTTTCTTTGTGCTAGCAAAGATAAGAATTCTTGTAAGAGTTAGAGAGAAAAAGAATGTTTGTGGAAGAAAGAACCTTTCTTTCTACTTGTGTCTCACACAAGATTCATAAAAATGATGATTCTTTTCTTCCCTCTTTGGCCTCCCATAACCTCCATCATTAGTGGGAAGTTATAAAAAGTTAATGACTATGAATATCATGCATTAATGGAAGTTTTGGGAAGTTAATGACCAAATTGGCAACTAACAACACTTGTTTCTAATCCATTTCATGTAACGTTTTCTACCACAATCACATCACGGTATAATCCCAAAATACTCTCTCATATCTTGAATCACCATTTAAGACCATTTTAATCATCCTTTGGATCTCCTATATGTGTTACCTAATAGGTTTCCAGTTATATTGGTCACTTGAATTAGCATTTAATTCAAGTAAGTCAAGAGCAGTATCTAGCAACACTTCATAACTTCTAATTGACCGAAAAGTCAGTGGTTTGATTACGAACCCTTCTATAACACAATGTTGTCATGTAATTCGTCCTTTCACCGTCTATATCTCATTTGGTTCAGAGTATGGTCAAAGTGTCAACTCTTACTAGACTGACTACGTCACATCTAGTCTAAGTGATATTAGTTCTTATCCTGAGAATCTTATTACTCTATGTATTGTTGAAGACTCTCTTCATGATACATATCTTCTCTATCCAGAGACTCCCGAGTAATGACCCCGATAAAAGGCCATAGGTATCATCTCCTTCTATCAGGAATGGTGAATCTTTTATTGGCTACTTAATTACCTCTAAATACCTCAAGATGTACCCAATACCCACCCTATGAATAACCTATAAAAGGCATCAATAAATGGAGTCAAAGCACATGATAAGTATCTGAGATATTTTTGAGTACCTCAAGTCAAAGAATATTTGCACCATTGATATGATGAGCCTATCATTGACACTGGAATAGAATTTCTATATGATTGTCTCATAGTAGGTCAATCTAATATACTTACTACCCTTAGTAAGCATCCACATGTTAACTCTAAATAATTCATATCTACCACTTATGAGATCGACTGCTTGATCTAAGAAGTATAATATGCGCTAGTCTATCCAGATTAATGATATCCTATCTCATTAATCCTATATCTAGGGAATGTTTAGATACTAACATAACTACACATGATAGGAATCTTATTATCATGATTTCCTCCATGTTATGCTTTGTATCAAGGACGTCATTAAATCAATTTAAGATCAACATCAAATCCATAAATGTATAAACATCAAAATAATGAAAAATGTCTTTATTAATCATAAAATGATTTTTACAATAAGTGCTAAAGGTGATTGCCTTTACAGCACTTCTCTAACACTGCACGCCTGTATAGCTTCACGTTTACATAGGTGTGACTTCTCTATTTTTCAATTAATTTTTTAAATTAAAAGCAAACACACTAACTAATTATAGAGTCAATAACAAATAATTGAAAATAACAAAACAAGAATTATATAGGTTGCCTCCCATTTAGTGCTTTTTTGACCTCTTATAGCTGGATGTCTTAATAGTTAAGCTTTAGGTAGGTTGCTCAAATTGATTACCTTTATTGTCTTTTTCTCAATTGTTCCTTCCCAATATGGTTTCAGTAGGTGTCCGTTCACTTTAAAGGTTTCCTTTATTCGCAGGTTTTCAAGTTCCACAGCTCTATATGGAAAGACCTTGATTACTTTGAGTGGTCCGCTCCACCTTGATTTCAACATACCCAGAAACAAACACAATCGAGAATTATATAATAGAACTTTCATTCTGGGTGTTAGAGACTCACCGAAAGGGCCCTTATCATGAAGTCATTTTGTTCATTCCTTGTAGATTCCTGAATTCTCATAAACCTCATTTTGGAGCTCATCCAATTCTAAAATTTGAAGCAAAAACTCCCTTCCTCTGTCATCCAAGTTCATTTTCATTGTCTTATTTGCCCACAGTGCCTTGTGCTCAACCTCTATGGGAAAATGGCAAGCCTTCCTAAAAATTAGCCTTTAATAGCTCATCCCTAAGATAGTTTTGTAAGTTGTTCAATATGCCCATAGTGCATCATTTTACAGTGTTGACCAATCCTTCTTTGATAGGCACACAGTCTTCTCCAAAATTCCCTTGATTTGTTTACTACTCATTTCCACTTGGTCGAATGTTTGTGGATGGTATAGGTTGCCACCTTGTGGGTGATTACGTATTTCTTCATAAGCTTTTCTAAAAGCTTATTGCAGAAATGACTTCCTTCATCGTTTATGATTACTCATGGAATCCCTAAGCTAATAAAAATATTTTCCTTTACAAATTTGACAACAACATTATTATCATTAGTTTGAGTGGGTATTGCTTCTACCTATTTAGCCAAACAATCAACTGCAACAATTATATATTCAAATCCAGAAGATTTAGGGAATAGGCCCATAAAATGAATACCCCAAACATTAAATAATTCAGTAATCAATTGGTTAGTTAGGGGCATTTCATTTCTTCTACTTATATTTCCAGTTCGTTAACATTTATCACATTTTAGTAGAAGAAATGAGAATCCTTAAACAAAGTGGACCAATACAAACCATTTTAAAGAACCTTGAAAGCAGTTTTTAACCCTTTAAAATGACCTCCACAATGGAGTTTATGACAAAAAGTCAAGAAATTTACATGCTTGTCCTCTAGAACGTATCTCTAAATGATTTTATCCTTGCAAATTCGATAGGTATGGATCATCCCAAAAGTAGTATCTACTTAGGTGAAGGAATCTTTTTCTTTTATGAAAAATCATCTTAAGTCTCAAATTGTCACATGCAAGATAATTCACATAGTCAACATACCAAGGCACTTTATTAACAACAAATAATTGTTAATCAGGAAAGTTCTCAGCAATTTCTTACTCCTTTTATTGTTCAAAAGTTTCCAAGTTAGAAGTTATTCTATCAAATGATCCGCAACAACATTATCACTCCCTTTTTTATCTTTTATTTTCATATCAAACCCTTGAAAAAACAAAATTCACTTAATTAACTATGATTTTGCATACGTTTTGGTTAAAAGATATCTAAGAGTTGCATGATCATAATGGATTATAACTTTTAATCCTGATAAGTAAGATTTGAATTTTTTCAATGCAAAAATCACCACTAACAATTCTTTCTTAGTTGTTGTGTAATTTAGTTGTGCATCACTTAAGATAATAAATTACACGTAATGATTTCTCAACTTTTGACCTAAAACAACTCCTATAGCAAAATCAGAAGCATCACACATAATTTCAAAAGGCAAAGACTAATAAGGGGCCACAATAATCAGTACAGAGATTAATTTTTCTTTGAGAATGTTAAAGGCATTTAGGCTTTCCTTATTAAATCAAAATGGACATCTTTTGCTAACAATTAGACAAAGGACAAATTATCTTAGAAAAATCTTTGATAAACATCTTATAAAAGCCAACATGTCCTATAAAACTTCTAATACCCTTAACAGAAATGGGTAGTGGAAGTTTTTCTATAACTTCAATTTAGCCTTATCTACCTCAATTCCCTTTTGTGACACAACATGACCTAGGAATGTCCCTTGTTTCACCATAAAATGACTATTTTTCCAACTTAAAATCAAGTTGCATTTAATACATCTTTTAAGCACTCGATTCAGCTTATTTAGATAATCATCAAAAGAAGAACCAAAAACTGAGAAATTGTTCATAAATACCTCGATCGTGTTTGAGAAAATGGAAAACATTCACCTTTGAAATATCTCAATCGCAATACTTAAACTAAATGGCATCCTTCTGAACGTGAATGTCCTAAATGGACAAATGAATATCGTTTTTACTTGTTCCTTAAGAGCAATTGGTATCTAGTAATAACCTGAAAGACCATCAAGCAGTTTCAAAACTTCCTTCTTCATTACCTCTCACATATTAGAATTGAGTCTTCTTTAGGTTTCTCCCACTAATTTAGCCCCTTATTTTAGGATAATCTTGCATACGCACATAAAGGGAATAATTCCCTTAATGCCATTTAAACTCTATCCTATGGACTTTTTTTTAACCTTTTCATCTCACTCAAAGTTCTTTTTTCTTGGTTAGCATCCAAAGTAGATGCAAGAATGGCCAGATATGTTTCCCCTTCTCCTTAAAATACATACTTTAAATTCTCACATAACTCTTTCAGTTTTACTTTTGGTGGGGCTGCATTCTTCTCTTTATTAGGCGTTGTCTCTAAGAATTTGTCAAACTCTGCCTTAACAACATCATCTAGCAATTGGCAGTACCCATCAATCTCTTTAACCAAGTTTAACTCCTTTCTTCTTCTTCCTACGAGGCAAAATCAAAATCTGCAACATTAATTTGATCAATAAGAGAACATTTTTCATAAACAGCAGTGGTAGGAATAGGATTAAAGATTGAAAATACTACTATTTCTCCTAGAATAGTCATGGTTAATTTCCCATTGTTCACATCGATCAAGGTGTTGGTGGTGGCCATAAAAGACATCCCTTGGAGTATGGTGTGCTCCTTTTCTTGCTCTTTTATTGCCCCCATATCTAAAACCATAAAGTCTACAGGGATAATTAATCCTTCAACCTCCACTATCAGATCTTCCATTATTCCTTTCGGGTAATGGATTGACCTGTTAGCTAATTGCAAACACATGTTGGTAGGTCTTAACTATCCTAGATCTAATTTCATATAAATAGAATGAGGCATAAGGTTTGTACTTGCCCTAAGTTCAAGCATACCCTTAACCTCATCACTATTACCCATTGATACTTTTACAATGAAACTCCATGGATCTTTCAATTTGGGTGGTAACTACTGCTGAAGGATTGCACTTACTACTTATACAACTATCACCTTCTCGTGTGGTGCAAACTTTCATTTTTTGGTGCTTAGTTCCTTGAAGAACTTCACATAACCTGGAATGTTCCTAATCACATCTAACAAATGCAGATTAATATTAACTTTAGAAAGCATGTTATAAAGATCAAAAAATTGTTCTTTTTCTAGTCCTTAAGGTGTTTTGGATATGGAACTGGTGGTTTATAAGGATTGGTTGCCTTATGTAGTCTTAGTCCTTTATTGTCCTTGATTGCATGTCTGAGGTTTTTACCTTCCTAAACATGACTTAAAGAGTTGTGTCTATTACTTTTCTCATTTTCCTCATCTTTTCTCTTGATAAGGCTCTCCTATTCTTAATTACCTACATCAGACATATTAGAAGGAATCTCAATATGATTATCAATCACCTTATAACTATTTAGAATCATAATGATCTTAACTTGTTCAGCTTCACTGGGAAACTTTCCCTTTTGATTGTTTTGCATTTGTGTAGTGAGTTTTCCTACTTAAGTCTCAACCATCTTCACAGAAGCTTCCAATGAGTCAAATCTCTTATTGTTCATTTCTTGATTATGAGCGCTTGTTTGAATAAACGCATTCAAACTTTCCTCCAAAGAAGGCTTTCTCGTTAGGTTCTAATTTGAGGATTGCCCTTGTAACTTATTCTGCCTCTGAAAATTTTGATATTGTGGTTAGGGCTGCACTGGTGGATTGTTGGTCTTCTAAGAGAAACTAGGGTGGTTTCTCCAACTAAGGTTGTAGGTGTTCAAATATGGATCATTTTGTACCCTCAGTTGAAAAGCATTAAGTTTGTTTGCTTGTTCTTCCTCACTTGCAAAAGATTCAAAAGAATACGAACAAATATTAGCTCAATGATCAAAAGTTACACATATTCCACATACTTTATGATTCGTAGCATCTTGGGATTGTCTTATGGTTAACATTTTCACATGCTTTATTAACTCATACAATTGCATAGTCATTTCTTAATTCGAGTTCACTTCATGAACTCCCACTCTTCTCCTCCTCAAGCTCTTTTGTTGAGAATTGGCACCTAACATTTCAAAGATTTTATATGTTTCTTCAGCAGTCTTCTCTCAATCAACTCCTCCTGTAACATTGTCCACTATATAGTAACAGTATTGTGTTAATCCATCATAGAAGAATTGGTTATGTATATGAGGTGGAAAATGATGGTATGGATATTGTATTATCAAGATTTTAAAGCATTTCCACATCTTATGGAATGACTCTTCCTCCATTTAAGTGAAGGTACTTAACTTCATCCATAACTCAGAGGCTTTTTGATAGGAATCGAATTTTACCATAAATTTGTTATTCACATCCTCCTATGTAGTCAATGAATCGAATGGAAGGATCATCAATCATGCCTTGATTCGATCTTTCAATGTGTATAGGAATCATCTCATTCTGAGTTGATCTCTATTTAATCCATCCAAAGGACATGTCTGAAGAGTGGTATAGAATTCCCAAATGAAGTTTAAAGGGTCTTCATTAGGAACCTAATAGAAAGATGGCAGCATGTTGTAATGGAAGCTCTTCAATTTATAGTTTATATCTGCCTCTCCCAAATGTATGCATGAAGTGGCAGTAGCAATCACTGGTCTGGTGTACTCCTTCGTTACTAGTTGTCTTTCACCTATCTCTCAATCTTCAAGCTTAGTTTCCTTGAGATTGTCTTTAAAGTCCCTTTGAAGTCCTTTTATTCAATGCACGTTATTAATAAAGGGAACTAGTTCACTTTCCAACGACCTCCTTCCTCACATAAACAAAATAAAAATACCACTACATTAGTAACAAAAACTGTTAACATAATGCAACGAAATAACATGACAAAAAAGTATGCATGAAAAGACAAAATGATCAAAATTAATTTAAGTCTAAACACTAAACACCTTCTCGAAAACGACGCCAAGAACTTATTATGCCAAAATAAGTTCTAAAAATCTAGGCTATCCTACTTGTAACTATACAAGGTAATTGTAGTCGAATACTCAGGGTAGTCTTCTCAAAGAGGTGAAATTGGTTCACTCAAATTAACTTTGAATAAAAATAAAAATCAATGCAATCTAAAACACTCTATCCCTATTTGTTGAGTAAAACTTTTTTAAGAAAATTAAGCAATTAAACTAAGACGTAAATTAACTTCTCTAATTTAAACTCCTATGCATGACTAAACGAAATTAATTGGATAATTGTCTTGCTAAAATTACCAATTGGGTTATAAAATCAATTAAAATAAATTAATCTAACTTTCATATTGAACAAGTTATCATCCAAATCAATTATGTAAACCCAACTAATAATCACCCACTTAAGTTAATATATTTCTAATTCATAACTTATGTGTCTATAGTTGCTCATTCTAATATTAACTTCTTCTCTCGATGCTTCATTTAATACCAAAATGATGCAAAGGTTGGCCACACTATTACACCCAATAAGCTTAGAAACTATAGCAAATAATAAGACAAAAAAATAGTCCCTTCATCATACATAATTGACTAAATTAGCTACATTAATTCTCAAGATTAAGCAATCAGCCCATCATGGGATAAACAAAGGTCATCATCTTCTTATACTTTAATCTCATAGTTAACAGTAATAGAGAAGTGTTAAAGCAACAAATAGAGTAAGTAATTGAAATGGACTATCAAACTTTAAAGGAAAGTAAGTTCAACAGAAAAAAGATAAAGGAGTTCAAAAACAGAAGTAGAGATAAAACAAGAATGAACAAGAAAAAATGAACTCTCAAATGAGGAAGTTAGCGGTGGATCTCCTGCCTAACTTAACTTTTTGATGTCAGCTCTCACCTTCTGCCTCTATTCTACTCCTCATATGACTGCTCTCTGCTATGTTTTTCTTCTTTTCTTTGCCTTTGCTCTCTTGCTCCTTCTACTCTTTTCTCTGCCTCCACCTCTCGATTTTTATCTCCTTTTTTCACCTCCTTTTTCTTCTCTTTTGCTTTCTATTTATCTAAGAGTCTAGGTTTAGGTTTTGTTTTAACCCCACCATTACTTGCATGTCTAACACATGACCATAAAATTGAGTGTAGGAGAATTGTCACACCTGTGACTATAGAAGTCACGGGCGTGACTTCCTTGTCATGTCCATGATAAGGGCCACCATGGGTGTAACACCTTTGTCACACCATTTTCATGCAAATTTCTTTTTTTTTATGTAGCATTCACAAAACACTCCATAAAACATTTATGCCATTTTCACTCAATTCATTTCAAATTTGGATTAAAACATAAAAACTTGTAACCAAAATCAAGATATAAAAGATAGCAAACTCAATAGAAATTAGAAACAACAATTGCAGCTAAAAGTTATTAGCAATGTTTTTCAAAATGTAGCTAAAAAGTTTTGGAGATGAACTTAAAAACGCAGGCAAATCTTTATAGGTACGTTTTTAATTTTTAAATAAATATTATTACTAAAAATTTTATCATATTAATTATAATTATTTGTGACATTTTTAATCCATGTTATTGTATGTAATATTTAGATTTTTTATAATTGATTATTAGAAAATATAATTAAAATAATTAGAAATTAGAAACAATTTATATAAACAATAAAATATTATTAAATGTTAAATACAAACATTAAAAAATAGTTATGTACAAACTAAGAATAGTTTTCATCGTCGCTACTACTTACATAATTCGGGACAAATATTTGTTTGACATCTTTTCAAGTTTGACCAACTTTCGTTCATTGCATTCTAAATTTTGTTCATTACAATCGAATTTAGCCTTAAGCGACTGGTTCTCTTGTTCAAAATGATCAACATATGCTGCTCTTGATGAGGATGAAGTAATTGGCTTAGTGCCAAACCTAAGACCTTTGATGTAGCCTGATCTTATACTAAGCATGTTGTTGCAAATCTCATCTACATTTGGCTTATTTCTGTTAGACAATAATATTTGCAACATGTACTAGCCGATTTCCAAAATTTACTGAGTTAGAATGTTAGACTTTTGAGTCATATCATTTTAGAATTTATGAGGTGCATTTCATTCATATGCATAACATGAGCATATATACACACATAAATGTTTTTTTTTTGGGTAAATTATACACACATGAATGTTGATTTAGAAAACATTACAAAAATTGTATGTGCACTCAATTGGCATTTTTCAGGGTATGAAAGGTTTAAAATGATGATGATTTGATTGTGTATTGCTTATGTCTTGAATTTTGGCATCAGAGTATAGTTTGGCATCGTTAGGGACATATATAAGCATTTAAATATGGCAACTAGTGAGAGACTCGTAAAGTGATCACAATTATTATTTGTTATAGGTCATCTGCTATAGGAGATCGAGTTGTAGAATCAGTTGATCTTCAATCTATAAGAGCTAATAGGGAGTCCCCAATACCCCAGTCTGACCAAATGCCTTAGAGAATTCCTAAAAGGAGAGAAAGGAGGTATGATAAACTTAGAAAGTAGGGCGTTGTAGACTTCTATGGAAGTACAGACCTATCGAGGCAAAAGGTTGGTTGGAAAGAACGAAAAGGGTGTTTGATTAGATAGACTATAAGTCTGATGAAAGGTTCAACTATGCAATCTCGTTACTACAAGGTCCGACTTATCAATGGTGGAAGACTACTCCAGGTAGTTCTGCCCGACCTTGTAAACTAACATGGGAAGACTTTCTGAAGGTCTTCAAGGAGAATTATATGCCAAAGATCTATTTAGATAGGACGATGAAAGAGTTTCTCGATCTGAAACAAGAAAATCTCACTATAGTCGAGTATGAGGTACGATTTAATGAATTAATGAGCTATACTACTGCTCTGATTCCGACTAAGGAAGATAAGTGTAGTTGATTTAAGGATAAACTGAATATGGAAATCAGGAAGAGGTTGGCTATAACTAATTTGAGTAGTTTTACTGAGCTGAGAGCTATTTTGATTCAGATCTAGCAGTTATTGAAAGACAAAAAAGGAGAGTTTAGGCAGGAGTTTAGAATTAAGAGGCATGGTGAGTTTCAAGTTGACTCTGATAGAAGATTTAGTAAATGCCATAATAGATCATGACAATCACAAACTAGATCGTGGCAGTCAAGGTTTAGACTGAGAGGTGATTTTGTTCATGCTGGTAGTGGTAGAGTTCGAGCGTTTAGAGGACAGACATATGGAGGGCAATCACAGCAGATGCTTAGTTATGAGCATTATAGAAAGAAACATGATGGAGAATGTTGGAAGATATTGAGAGCTTGCTTGCATTATGGCTCTTTTGAGCATCAAATTATAAACTGTCCCACAATATTAGGAACACAATCTAGAGTCAAAGGAGGATCATTGACTAAAATGACTATCCAATAGAGTAGAGCCAGTCGAGTATGACAAAGAGGCAGAGGTAGGGGTAAAACTAGTTTAGCAAATCCTAGTGTTAGGACTAAGGTGTAAAGTAATAAACCACAATCCCAAACCAGAATCTTTGCTATTACGAGATAGGAGGTGCAGAATTCTTCAGATGTTGTTGCAAGTTTGTTATATGTCTTTAATTTTGAGGCATTTGCATTGTTAGATCTGGGATCTACGCGTTCATTTATCACACCACATCTGACATCTAAACTGCATTGTGAGAGAGAGATGTTGAATGTGGCTTAAAGGTGAGTACACCGGTAGGTAGTACTATAATGATTGGAGAAGTGTGAAAAGGGTGCATGATTCAGGAACACCTTTATTCCTTTAACAACTCAAAATTTCCAGATTTAAATACATTGATATCAAGACAATCTATTCATTAAGCAATGACATCAATTAACAACCTAAACTTATCAAACCGTTAACCAATTAATCAAGCAACAATCTAGGTTCATTTCAAGTCTTAATCAAATCCAAATACACCAATGTAGAGTTACTTATCCTCATTTGGTTCAACAAATTCACAAAACCGAAATTATCAAATTGTACATGGGATGAGTGGGATGGGTTACTTATCTTCAATACAATCGTAGGATGAGTTCCCCGATTGTACACTATCTAATTTCCCTCAATTCTCCACGAACTTCATCTACTTAGGATCATCATTAACACTTCAATTTTTCCAGAATTCATACTCTTAAAAGCTGCTTCAACTGATGTTAATATAGCTTCCATCTTGGTTACATAAATCTCACAAAACTCTGCTCAAGGTATAAACCTGCATGCAAAGTGGTAATATACAAGCTATAATAATTGAACGATCAAGATCTATGATTAAGAATCTATACCCAGAAAGGTCAATTGAGCATGCATTGAATGACACATATGCATGTGCATGATTGTATATTCATATGATTGAACAAATTAGTGATTGTGAACTATATATGTATTGCTTGACTTATAGAAGCACAAGTTGATTGCCATCATGCAGACATTACCGAATCATCAAGGCAATAACTATTCTGGAGCGTACTGTAAGTTAACCTAGATGTGTAAACCTAATTATATGTGCTTCTGTTAAATTATATGTGTAATATGGAATGCATGAACAATTGAATGATGAATGTTGGACTTAGACCCGAATAATTTGATATATGACATAAGCATATTGAATGAAAAGTACTGAAATCGTAATGTGTGAATTGATGCATCTTATTTCATCGAAATACATGATCAGATAAAAGAGTTGTGACTAGAATAGCCAATGTGTGGAAAAGAGCTTCAAGCTCGGGATTTTGCTCAAAGAGCCACAGGCTTAGATAACAATAAGCCCAGTATTCACAACAGATATGCGACAGTATATGAAATGAGCCTTCTATCCACAACGGATGCAGGAAAATAAATTAGGTTGATAGGCTCTCGGTCACAACAAAGCAAAATAAAAAAGAAATCACATGTGCATTTGCATATACAATTATATATGTATCATATAAATGATTATGATGAAATTATTAAATTGTTCTAAAATTGTGATATTCAATGTTATTATATAGTACTCGTTGAAATATGACAAAATGTGATGTGGTATTCAATACTGGATTTTGTAATATACTTGTTGAATTGAGTTATGTAATTTATTTTGGTGTTCTGACTCGAGTGAACATATCAATGATGGTTCATTCCCTGAGTTCACAAACTTACCAAAATTGTAATGTTGATTTTCAAGTTCAAGAGAGATCTAACATTTAAAGCGATCTAATAGAATTCTAGTATTGTTAGTTTGGGGACAAGAATGACTCAAAAGTCTGGTCAGCTAATACTTGTGAAGTTTAGATAGATGTCTTTTGTATTAGCATTTCATGTTATGATACACATTGTCTTCAGCATGTAATTTTTGTACTATATGATGTATTGGGATTGAGTTCAAAACTGTTGTGTATGGTTTACTTAAATTTGGAATGTTAACGACATATATGACTTATTACGATAGTGAAGGAAATAAGAATTTAGAATGATTAAGTTATATTGATGCCTCAAACTGCATTAATGTGATTGCTCTAACATATCATTCCTGTAGAGTATATTCTCGACTATCCGTGGATATGTTCGGGCATATACGTTATGAGTATGGTATGTTACACAATAACTCCTAAATCTTATTCTAAAATTTAAAAAATCAATATTGAATTCAAATATTATTAGTTACTACTACATAAGTAAATAAACTTAAATTTAAACAAATTTTTATACTTACATAGTTATTTTGCGCTTCTTCTGACATCCACCTTTGACTTTTGTTATAGTGAGTGAGCTTGTATAGTATGATCATATTACACTCATGTCTATGTAGTTCCTTCTCACTATGTTTTAGGAAAAAATTAATTGAAAACACAATAGATAATATTGTATTTACTAATATAATTATAACTTCTAAACAAAGAACTTACATATTCTTTTCATATTAAAACAAATGATTTGGAGTCTTGGTTGTGAGGAGTTTTCATTTTTCCTCTGTTAACCTTCGTTCTCTCACACTTTTCCTAAATAAAGAAAAGAAACAATCATTAAATTGTGTAAAAAGGTTAATAAAAGCAAATGTGAAAAAAAAGAAGTCAAACCTTAATTTTGACAGAGGCCCAATAATTACACATTTGACTCTAATTTTCTAAAGACATCCATTCAGGAACATATCTCCTTGCGTCCTCATTAGAAGGAAAAGATTTGTAGTATTTATGTAATGGATGACAATGATCCTTGGCCCTTTGTTTCAACAGTGAAGTCATATAATTTGAAACTTCAAGGTTGTCAATATCGACAATATTGAGTTTCATTGGTAAATAAGTAAAAGCAAAACTATACTTTAAATAAGTAAAAAATGCATATAATTAAATAAATTGAAAATTTACCAAAACTTTGTCCGGAACATTTTATAGCAAGTTATCTTCCTTCAACTGTTTGGCATGTTAAAGGCAAGACAATTCAATCCTGACAATGACTCTTAACTTACTGAATAATTTTATTGATTGGATCTTATTAAAAGAACTACCTTGTGAGGTATCAATATGTACTAACAACTTGCTGTTCATTGAAACATTCATACGTTACAACTCAGAATCTTTAGTGATAGCTTTACCTCTTTTTGTGATGCCTGCACTGGAACTGATAACAAAAAAATAAGGATAAAAAATGTATTAAACATAATATATATTTAACCATAAGTCTAATTACATAGGGCAAGAGAGTCATACTATGAATTAGTTACTGTTCATATATCACCTCTTTTTTAAATAATTTTATTTTAATTAGAATAAATGTTTTTCAATTAATTAGGTAAAAAGTATGAGAAGCTTACAAGTATATTTTAGACCCGAAAAATATAATTTAAATTAAAATGATACATAATATGAAACCCCACCGACTTGTTGACATGACCCTCGTTAATGAAAGATATAATAAATAACCAGATTTCTTACTCAAAGTCGTCGTTACCATTAAAATCTTCACCAACTTCAGTGCATTCTTAGAAAGAAAAACAGAGTCCTACGAGATAAGAGTTTACTTTACCGGGAAAATTCTATCCAGGTGAGACCTGGAGAATATGCAGGTTCAAGGCCAATTCAATTTGAGAGGTCTTCGAATGGGAACTCATCTGGCCGCGTTCAACAGACTCCAACATCTAAGTCAAAGAGGTCAAATTTTATGAGAAGTTGTGAGCAGCCACTAAACATATTAGAAGTCAATTCTAGAGTCCAAAAAGATCATTAGCAAATGAACAAACATCCAGTTCTCATCCTAAGATGGCAATCGCGGACGGTGCTCATCAAATTCAAGGGCGTCCATTCCCTCTTACGTTACTTGCACCGAGAATACAACAAACAAAGCCAGTCATATTCACTCAAAACTTCTGATGTTGTGTTGCAAACCAACTCTCACTTCGGCAGAATTGACAATTAACTGTAGTACGGGAGACTATAACTATTGTGTAATTCTTGTAGTTTATTATTTTGTTTACTGTGCATTATGGGGATCCTAAAGAGAAGCAGATCAAAAAGATTGACTGACTGAAAATATGGTTGTGGGCCAAATGGGAGAAGCAAAATGCATGGTGACATATGGATTCATGTAGTAGAAGAAAGATGGTATTAGGAGATCAAACATTTTT
>JAOQMP010092650.1:0-16192 GCA_027563575.1 Erythroxylum pedicellare
ATTTTTATATTGATGTATGATTATTATGATGCCATGTGAAGTATTGTAGTGATTTTTCGTAGCTCACCCTTATCGTAAGATATGTATCGGAATGACCTACGGGCGTCCCGGTGTATACCCTGTGGTAAGGGGGCGCTACACCCCCACACTTATATTCTTGTACATCCATAATCATCAACAATAAAGAAAAATTCTCCATTAGGTTTAAGGCTTGGGTTGGACATTTGGTTAGTTTTGAAGCATGTAATGTGGTTAGCATAAAAGAAAAGGCAATTAAAGCTCAAGGGGGCTTAACAAAGGAAATTTCATATCAACAGGTAGGCTATTTGGCTAATGTAGCTTATGAAACAAAGAATGCCTATATAATTTCCATGTTAATGCATGTGATAAATATGTGGTCTTTAATAGAAAGTCAAAAAAAGGTCAAGATGTATTTATCATGAAGGTTACACATAAACAAAAGGCAATAAGACTGGTATGGATGTGTTAGTCTATAAAGGCTCAAAATCCTGCTGGTTTGTGTCTACTACTAGTCACTATTCTTTTAAAAATAAAGAATATTGATCAATCAAAAAAGTATAAGTTAAAGTTTCCATGGATTCTTCTAGTTAATTCACTCTCTAATTATTACTCTATAATCCTAGAAGCAATAGAAAAAGAGAGTTGTTTGTTTGTTTGTTTGTTTCTCTCTCTCTTTTTGTTTGAAAACTTAAAAACATGTAAGAACAAACAAACTTAAAAATACATATGCATATAAGAAACAAATGAGAAAATGTAAAGGAAAGGAAATAAACTTCCCTTGGGTTGCCTCCTAAGCATTGCCTTTGTTTATTATCACTGGGTCAACTCCATACTTTTCATGTCAGTGAAAAAATTATGATATTCAAGTGTCACGTTTTGCAATTTCTCCATATGAGATTGTTTAAGATAAGGCTTAAGTTGATGATCTCTTATATTTGACATCTTCCCTATCTTCAAATTCTTAATCTCTACTAAGTCCATGCACTCTGGAAATATCTCGAATATCTCTTCACCTTTTTTTTTCCTCGTTTAATTTCTCCAACTGCTAAGAAAAGGTGAAGGTTTAGTCTTAAAAATAATTATAGACTCACTACTCACCTTCGTGTTGAATAATGTATCCTTTTCTCCTTCAAGCTACTCCTTCTTAACTTCTTCTTTACAAGCAATTTCTTTAGTAGTATTCTGAAGATTCTCAAGCTCATCTTCACTCTGTAAGGTCTCTGTACTAATGTCCCTTAGGTTCACCTCGAGTTGAGATGGTTGTGTCTAATCACTTTGTGATGCTAGGTGGTCAAGAGCTTCCGTCATTTGATCCACCTGCGTTGCCAAGTTTTGGATTCTAAGAATTATATCCTAATGAAATTGCACAATATTAATAAAAAGAGACATAAGTAAATCTTACAAAGATGTCCTTGAGTTTTGTTGCCACTCTAAATTTTGGACACTAAACTTTATATCCTGCCAAAATTTCCTTTCCTCCTGTTGAAATTGCAAAGTGTTAGGAGCGACATCATTAACTGATTATTCTAGAGATGGACCTGAGTAGTAATAAGAAGCTTTTGGTCTATCCAAGAATTTTTGTGTGTCTTACAAATTATCAAGGAAGGAATTTTGCTGGTTATCCCATCCATAACTAAAGTTTGTATAATCACTCCAAAAGATCAAGAAATAAATGTAAAGACTAATTATGAACAAATATATACAAAAGACCAATTAAAATTATGAACAAAAATTAAAACACTGTACCCCTCGACAATGGCGTCAAAATTGATACAGCGAGTGGTGACACTACACAAAATAACTAGACCTAAAACAATAGCTAGTGGTAAGTCTAGGTCGATCCCATAGATAGTGTTTGATTAGCTTTTGTTATGAAAATAAACAATGTTTAGGTTATGGGTGGTTTTGGTTTCCAAACAAGAAAATAAAATAAAACTAAACTAAAAAAAGCAAATTAAATTAAACAATATATAAATGAGAAAAGTGATGAATACACTAAGGACTGGGTCATCGGTTCAATATCGACTTACACATAATTAAAGATACTATATAGAATTGTTCTTCTTATATCTCTCCTAGCAATAATTAATCATAGGTTAATGGTAAGCTTTATTAACCCTAGTTTTCCCTTAGGTTATGTTTAATTAAAAGAAGCTTGTTAATTAAACCTAGTTATCGAACAACCTATGATAAGCTCTTTATATTTAATTGGACAGTTGCATTACAAGTTAGGAAAATAAATTAATCAAGGTAACAACAACATACCCTCGGTTCTTTTAACCTAGGTTACATTATCCATAATGATTCAACACCAATAAAAAACACAAAAATTATGGATTGTATCCCTAACGATTCAATATCATTAGTTGTCACAAACAAATATCAACATAGCCATTATGGATTATGTTGAAGATACTAGCAATGGGTTTGTAATAAAACAATTCAATGAATGCATTAAGATCATCTTTAAACAATATTCAAAAAATAAACATAGGATAACATAATCAATTCCTAAAAGGGAAAGAATACAACACACATGAAGAGATACGCAAAATATGTCTTCAGCTTTGGTATCCCTTATAAACCGGAGTAAGGAGGATTAGCCCTCTATGGCCTCCATAGATCTCAAAAAATGTAACCTTCTGTTGCCCCTCTTGTTTCACAAATGATTCATCCATCCTTTCATAAGTTTTTGCTATCACAACATGTTTATTTATATTAAAAACTAAGGGTCAAGAACCATGTGTAAAAGTCACGGGGTGACTATGTGATGTTGGCTAGCATGTCTCAAGAGCTTCAGAGACAACATGAGCAAATGGATGCACCTACTACGATTTTGCATCTCAAGGAGTTATTTAGTGCACAAAGTATGATGGAGATGTGTTAATTTTCTAAGGCATTATTTCAATGCAAGATGGCAGAAAGATCTTCAGTTAACCTACATATGTTTAAGATGATTGGGCATATTGAAAAATTAGCCCAATTAGGTTTTGTCATGGGCTATGAGATAAGCATTAGTCTGATACTGCAACCTCTTAGTTCAATCTTTTAACAGTTTGTTATGAATTTCTGCATGAATCAAAATGATATGTCATTGCCCGAACTATTGAATATGCTCAAGACTATGAAAGGGTACCTTAAAATGAAACATAATTATGTACTTGTTATGGATTCTTCTAAGAGTAAGAAAAGGCTCTATGAAGAATAAGAACAAGAACAAAAGGCTTATACTAATTTAGTAAGGCTAAAAGGAGGGGTTAAGAAGAAGAGTAATGAGAAGAGGAAATTCTTTCATTGTAGAGCTAATGGACATTAGAAGAGGAACTACCCATCTTATATTGCTACCATAAAAGATAAGAAGCTTAAAGAAGTGATAGGTGGCATTTGTACGTACTTTTCTTAGGATAATTTGTTATTTAATTGTGATAAATTGATTGTTGTTAACTTTTTTAGCTTATGTTTTATCTTAATTTCATATAATTGCATGATTATTTATGAATGTATGTGAATATGCATGAATATGTGTGAATTAGGTCTTTAAGTTTAGGTTTTGCATGGCATTGGTGCACATCTTTTTCTTACATTATATTGGTATGAATTGCACGTGTTTTGGGCATGATTAAGTGATTAATTTTGTTGTTAATCAATAGGTTTGAAGGTGTTTTTGAGGTATGGAAGGATAGAAGAACCAAAGAGAAAGCAAGTCATGTGACCCAAAGGAAAGCTGGAATTTTTCTTAGCCGACCCATCACCAGTGTTAAGCTTTCGCAAGATACAATTATTATTGAATATTTTTAGTTTTCAATCTAAAATAAAAAGGATAAATTTAATTTCAAATTAGTGAAATAACGGCTCAATTTGGATAAGAAATTGATATGATATCACGGATTGAAGTCAAGATAGAAAACAGAATTTTTTGGAAAATTCCAGCTAGGAACTTCCTCATTCCTACATTGTTTTAAGCATTAAATGGGGTATAAAACCCAATTTTAGACCCTAGATGTCACGACCCGGTACCATTTTAGGTACATGACAACTGCTGCATACCTGAACTAAGGGCACTCATGGTGCCCTTAATCCAACTATGCAAGGCTAACTGAATACCTTTTTGAAAACATTTGGGTAACACAATGACTGTATATTAAAATCCCAAACTCAATCAAAACACTTGTAAATAATTTTAAGCACACTTCTATATTCACATTAAAATTCTACCACAACTTTTGGACTTTTGAGTCCACTCAAAAGCAATCCCAACAACAGTACCAAAAGTTCATAAATAAGGTCTTTTACAAACTACGAGACAGTCAGGAGTTAATTTATAAAGTCATAAAGCATATCAACATAACCAATCTAATAAAAACAGTTCATTAGCCACTATACAACAAAAGTACAAAACATAGACTACTCGCATGCGATAATGCCTTGAAATGTCAAAAGACCGGATGATTCACAATAGAGTTTCAAGCTCACTAAATTAACCTATATGGTTGGAAAGCAGAGGGGCTAAGTACACTATGTACTCAGTGAGTCGGAAAACATATATCGCAAATAGAACTCGATACACACCAAGATGGTATAGATAACCTATAAAGTGAACATACAACACATAGAAACACTTAGGCCTAGCCTATGAATCAATGTATACTAGTTAGGAACCATATAGGCCTAGCCTATTAATCACTCATCTAGTGAATATAGGTTTTAGTTCCAGTACATAAAAGTAAGAAAATATCACATGTATAAATCAAATCTTGTCAGAAAACAAATTTTAGAATAAGCCAAAACAATCATGTGTGTCACCACTAGTCGGCCAAACTAGTGGGCACACCCATCGATTCTCGGTGTTGGTTCGACTTTCAACCGTAGTGATTCCGGACTACAGTCGATAAGAGTGTCATGAACCTAGGTGATGATGTCGTTAGTGTCTAGACCTTAGGTGTGGAGTCACCCACAAGTCCCGTAGAAAGGTATCGATACAGGGACTCGAATTTTATGTACTAGCATAAAGGGTACGAGGGTCGCTTAATTTGTTGCGCCTAGCACATAGCCAATTGTTACCTCACCAATCACAAAAAATCATATAAAAATATTAAGGACAAAAATCAAGTAAGGCACCATGCCTTTATTTATCATTCCAACCGATAAAATAGAACCTTGCTATGACTCTAAGCCAAAAGAGAACATAAACATGCAACATACATGAATCAATTATGCATATGTAAATTCTAAAACATTATTTCATGTAATAAAAATAAATTTTTGCACTTGAGGTGCAAAATTGTTCAAAAATGTAGTTTCAGAAAATAAAATGTTGTTTGTTGCACTTCAATTGCAGATTTGTTGAAAATAATATCATTTCTCAAAATATGTAATAAAAAAATTAGTTGCACTCCAAATGCAAATAGTTATACAAAATAATTATATTTATTAAATGCACAAGTATACTAGCCTCTATTTGAGATTCAATTCTACTATGCATTAGCTAGGTTCAAAATTCACAATCAAGTCATCATGCATGTCTTAGGATGCCCTAATCCCATTTGAGAGATATTGTTTCTCCAACCCACCTCAAAAGAAGGGGTACACTCCCTTAACTTCAATAATCTTCGGTACGAACTCCTTGATTGACAGCTCCCGAGCCTTTATACATAAAAAACATACAATGTATTTACTACCTAAACATGAATTTCATATCTATACACCCTCCCATAAGTGTATAAAACACAATATCACTCACTTTAAGCTATAGGATTCGACCATTAAGTTTCCCATATGGTTACTTCCTTACTATTCACATTAGCTTTTCTTTTGCATTTTCTAAGGCATTTAATGCCTTTAATCCAATACTTACTCATTTGAAAACATAATTAAGCACTATTTGTCCAAGCACATTAGGCCATTACTCATCAATCTAACCAACAATTTAAGTTTACTCTAAGTAAACATTAATGTTGCTTTCAATGCATATCATTAAGAATCCTTAATAAGCCAAGTGTACTTAGGCATTTTATCAAACACCTAATGTGTATGAATTTCAAGTCACATTTTCAAGACTTGATCATAGTAATTCGTGCTCCTATCTTGTTATATAGTAAACACTTCTAAAAAATGACACATTTCACCACTCCATTCAATCTAATTCCCTTCATTTAAGCTACATTTATCATAATTACATAACTCATTACATTAATCTACTTCTTCTCCGATCATTTCGACCAAGCCTTATCCAATATACATCTTTGTCATTTTTTGATCATCAATTCACATTATATATGTGTAATTAACACCATAGAATTTATTTAGATCATCAATTTCAAAAGATATTCAAAAATTCATAAACTTTCACCGAAAAGGGGACATTTCGATTTTGGCTTAAAGAAACTTTCTCCATGACACATTTCAATCATAAAACTATGTTTCATGCATATTTAAGCATGGAGAACAACATATCTTAACACTAAACTCAAAATCCTAATGTAGAGAGAGATGAGACAAAACTTACCTAAACCTTCATTTGGTGATATCTTAAAATCAGTTGAGAATTTCCCAAATCTAATGATAGATTTGAGTTCCTTAATCCCAGATTAGCTTAGATCACCTTGATTTGGGTTGGAGAATAAAAAAAAGGGTAGGATTTTATTGATAGCCAAAAATGGGTTCTTCTCCTCCTCTCTTCTCCTTTCTTTTCCTTTCTTTTACTTAAAACAAAACGTTTCAAGTCTTTAGTAATAGGGGTCATGGCCATACATGAAGAAGGATCGAGAATATTGACTCTTCTTTCACCAGAATATGGTGAAATTATCCATTTACTATTAGGTTATGTGAAATTACTATTTTACCCTCAAACCTTTTCCTAAATTTGCAATTAAGCCCAAAATTTGGGAATCTCCAAAACTTTTTTTATTTTGGTCCCCAGACTTTTGGAAATAATAATAAAGCCCCTCAAATTCATAAAATTACATATTGGTCCTCTAAAAATTAAAAAATTACATTTAAGTCCTTTGACTTTTAACTGGAAAATAAGCCCTTATGTACAGTCATGCTTCTAGTTAAGCTTTTTAAGTGTCTAATAAGTCTGTAAGTCATGTTTAATCACCTATAAGGCATTAGAACACATTTAAATTAGCCACTATAGTCATATCCATCCAATGCAGTTGGTTTTACACACTTAAGAGCTTATATGTCAGAAATCTCCAACATTTCGCATATCGATGAACTCTAAGTTCATGTAAAGGCATATAACATTATAAAGCACTAACTTTTTTAATGATCCTAGGTGACTTTCATCTTCTCTTGAATGACTTTATCTTTTAAGTGGTAACTTCTATTAATTTGGTTCCTTCAACATTAGTTGTACCAAACTCATCCCAATATAGAGGGGTCCTGCACTTTCTCCCATAAAGTGCTTCATATGGTGGCATACTAATACTTATCTATAACTATTTTTATAAGCAAACTCTATCAAAGGCAAGTGTCGGTCCCAACTCCTTTGGAGTTCCATCACACATGCTCTCAACATGTCCTCTAGTGTCTAAATGGTCCTCTTTAACTAACCATCGATTTGGGGGTGGAAGGTAGTACTAAACTTCAGTTTAGTCCCCAAAGATTCCTAAAATTTCGGCCAAAATTATGAGGTGAATCTCGCATCTCTATCTAATATTATAGAAACTGGCACCTTGTGCAGCTTCACAATTTCATCGATATATAGCTTTGCCAATCTCTCCAATGAGTAGGCTATGTGGATAGGCAGAAAATGAGTAGACTTCGTTAATCTATCCACTATAACCCAAATAGCATCATGACCATTCGATGTATGAGGTAGTCCAACCATAAAATTCATTGTCACATGCTCCCACTTCCATTCCAGAATAAGCAAAGATTGTAACATACCTGCTGGTTTCTGATGCTTTGCCTTAATCTGTTAAAAGGGAAGGCATATGACCATAAATTCCTCTACCTCTCTCTTCATCCCTATCCACCAATAATTCTCTCTCTAAGAGTTTGATACATCTTGGTGCTACCAGGATGCATAGCATAAACCGAATTGTGACCTTCCTCCAAGATAGCTCGCCTGAGACCCTAATCATTCAACACATAGACTCGATCTTCGAAGACTAACAACTTGTCTTCTCTCAGTCTGAACCCCTCACTCCTTTTAGATGGCAATTTCTCCCGAATGACTCTTAACCTGGGATCGTCGGCCTGTGATCTCTTGATCTCATCAAATAAAGTTGGCTGAACTTCAAACCATGCTAGCAATGTTCTATCATCCTTTGCCACTAAGAGTCTAGCTCCAAGGCTCCGCACACTCATCAAATGAAACTTATAAGGATCTTGTATAATAATTATTATCGAACAGGACTTACGACTCAGTGCATCAGCTACCATATTTGTTTTTCCTAGTGATAGTCGATTATTAAGTCATAATCCTTAATCAATTCCATCCATCTTCTTTCTCTGAGGTTTAGCACCTTCTGTGTCATTAGGTACTTTAGACTCTTGTGGTCAATGTATATATGGCAAGTCTCTCCATAAAGATAGTGTCTCTAAATCTTAAGTGCAAACATTACTGTTGCGAGCTCTAAATCATATGTAGGATAATTTAACTCATGTTTCTTCAGCTGTTTAGAAGCATATGCGATCACTTGGTCGGCCTGCATATGTACACAACCAAGTTCTTAGTGACTGGCATCACTATATGCCTTATACCTAACCCCTTAAGTAGGGAGGGCAAGCACTGACATAGAAGTCAATCGCCTCTTTAGCTTCTGGAAACTCACCTCGAATTTATCACCCCACTAAAATTTTATCCCCTTCTGGGTTAGCCTCAACAAAAGGGATGTAAGTACTGAGAAACTCTCAACAGATCTCTGATAATAACCAGCTGACCCCAGAAAGTTGCGGACTTCTATCACATTCTTGGGCTGCTCCCACTCAAGTATAGCTTCCACTTTCTTTGAGTATATAAAAATACCTTCCCCTAATACCAAACGCCCAAGGAATCCTATCTCTCTCAACCAAAATTTACACTTTGAGAACTTCGCATACAACTGTCTTTTGTGAACTATTTATAGCACAATCCGGAGATGTCTAGCATGCTCCTCTTCATCCTTAGAATAAATTCGAAGATCATCAATGAAGACTATGATAAACTGGTCTAGATAAGGATGGAACATCCTATTCATGAAATCCATAAATACTGTAGGTGCATTTGCCAATCCAAATGGCATCACCAAAAATTCATAGTGTTCATACCTCGTCTGGAAAGCAGTCTTGTGGACATCATTCTCATCAATCTTCAACTGATGGTACCCAAAACTCAGATCTATCTTTGAGAATACTGTAGCTCCTCTGAACTGTTCAAACAAGTCATCGACCCTAGGGAGTGGATATTTATTCTTGATGGTAACCCTGTTTAACTGCCAATAATCAACACATAAGCAGAGGGTCCCATCCTTCTTTTTGAAAAACAATACTAGTGCTCCCCACAGTGAATGACTTGGTCTGATGAAGCTCTTGTCCAATAACTCTTATAGTTGAATCTTCAAATCTGTCAATTTTGCTAGTGCCATGCGATACAGTGGTATAGATATTGATGTCATCCCCGGGACTAAGTCAATAGTGAAATCAAACTCTTGATCAGGTGGCAATCTAGGTAACTCCTCTGGAAAGACATCGGGGAACTCGTAGACAATAGGGACATCTCCTGGTTTGACCTTCTATACCGAAGTATCAATCACATATGCAAGGTATGCTTGGAATCCCTGACGAATTAACCTTTTTTCCTTGATCACCAATTTCAAACAACTCCGGATTATCTGTTGTTCACTAGTAAATTTAATCGGGACTCCACTATGAGGGTCAAACTCCATTTCTTTCTTAAAATAATCAACCCTAGCATGATACCTCTCTAACCAATTAATCCCTAATATCACCTCGAAATCTCGAAGATCGAGGGGAATAAGATCTGCCTCTAACACAGCATCACCGATCTTTATCTCACAGGCTTTATATACTTACTTACAAGCCATTTGCTCTCCAAGAGGAGTGACTACAATGAGAGGAGGATCTAATGGCTCTAGGGGATTATGAATATCCTCAGCGAAGGTCACACTGACAAATGACCTTTGTATGCTAGTGTCAATCAAAACTTTAGCGTCTCTACTGAGAACACTTATAACACCTTATAACACTTTAGGTTAGCACTCATACTAACACTTTGGGTTAGTACTCATACTATTTACTAGTACTACACAGAACATGCATCACAATATAGCAATACAACAAAAAAGAAATGTTAATCCAAAAACTACTTATAATTATGTCTAGATTGGATTGAATGTCCTCCTCTGTCGTTGTATAAAGACGTGTTTGAGCTTGCGAAGCAGGATGTTGCTAACCAGCTAGAGGTGTACCACTGCCCATACTAGTCCTTTGTGTGGATCCAGAACATTGAGCACCTACCTTGGCAATCTCCCCTCTGTGTCTCACTGCCTGCACAGAGTTATCTCCTCCTTGAGTTGAAGTCCAAGCCAGCTGTGGACAATCTCTCCTCCTATGCCCTGTCTCTCCACACTGAAAACACTTTTTTGGCTCTATACACTTACCTAAATGTACCTTTCTATAGTTTCTGCACTGCTCAGATCGATATGATTGAGCTCGAGAAGCAGAGCCAGTAGTAGGGGCAGTGCTCTGACCTCCTAGTCATGGTGACTATAAATTGATAGCTAGTGATGCAGCACCTTCAATACTACTCGGAGTTGAACTACTGCGGCTCTTCTTAGACTACTAGCTGGAGGAATCTCGTCCCTTTCTTTTCTAGTTCTTTTCCTCCCACTGTCTTCTATGCTCTTTCACCAACTTCTCGGCTCTCCTAGCCGACTGAACCATCTTATTGAACTTGGTAGTGGGGGTAACCGTCATCCTCTCTCGAATAACCAAATGTAATCTAACCTCAAATCGAACAAACAAATTCTGTTCATTTGCCACATATTCAAGGACATAGGTGGCAAGCTCTCTCAACCTTGTCTCAAACTTGTGCACCAACCTATTCCCTTATGTCAGTGTAAAGAATGCAACCTTCTTCTTATCTCAATCAAATTTAGTATAGTATTGTTCGTTGAATTCATTAATAAAATCTATCCAGGTAATCTGATTGCGATATTGTCCCTGAACATTTTCCCACCAGACTCTAGCATCACCTTCCAGCAATCGGACAACTACCTTCAGCTTCATCTCATCATACAAATGATGGATTTTTGTTTCAGTGAATCAAATTTCGGTTTTGATAAAAAAACATAGTGCTGGAATTTCGTTTTAATGGAATAAGTTTCGGTTTTAATGAAAACAGGTGCTGGAATTTTTTTATGACAAAGATTCGGTTGTATGAAAATCTAGTGTTGGATTTTTTGTTTTCAAAGTAACAAAATTTGATTTTATAAAATTCCTTTACGTTTTTTTATCGAATGGGCCAAGTCATATGAGTGAAGTGTTCGAAGTAGAAAATCCAAGTCCAAGAAGAATATTTTGGGCTTCAAAAGGCTTGTAATTACTTTTGTGTTCTAGGATAAACAATCAAAAGTGGCTTAATTAGTTCATATGATGAATGGATAAATGAATGCAAATAATATGTGATATTATGTGATTGCATTTCATTTAGAAAATTGACAACCCTAGGCCTTGCCATGCGTTCATTATGTATGAGATATATAATGAAACAATATAGGATAGATAATAAATTACATCTAGATAAGATGGTATTAGTTAAAACTTAAAGCCTAAAAAGATTAAGTGGGAGGGGATGCTTACGTGAGAGTCCACGGTCTCTAATTGATGGCCCATTTGCATGTGGTAAAGTGTTACTCCCCACCGGAGGGCATGAATCCTATGTTTTGCATGGTTTGGGTCTCCTTAAGGATAAGTCCACTCATTGGTAGCAAATGTGACCTCCCACTGAGGCATGGTTTGCAAGTATCTTTAGTAGATGAATCAAATGGTTAAACACTCAGCATATTTTATCAATAACCTGCCCACTGTAGCTTCGTTGGTAAAAGTATGAACCAAATTATAATGCTTCTTAAAAAGTTAGGCATGAAGATGCTTGGTAGTTTTTTTAGTGGGAGGGTCCTAGTTTTTCTTTTAATAGATAAGATGGCCCACCGTCACTTAGTCCGTTATAGACAAGAAAATAACCGTCATATAAAGATTTAATTTTTTAAGTTTTGTTAAATCTATCATCATGCATACGTGCATCATGATCTTATACAAAGTTCCAATATTGTTGACTAGTTTGCTTACTCTTTAGTAATTTATATTTTCATATATAATCACCACAAAATGAATCCACTTACTTTTCTCTTGACAAATAACAAATTGAAAAACGGGGAGAATTTTAATAAATTGAGATGTAACCTAGACATTATTCTTCAATATGAACGCATTTCATAGGTATGAACTGAAAATGAGCCTACACCTCCGAGTGGAGATTTAACGCCTGAGTTAGTCTAACAATATGAGCGATGATAGAATGCTGATAACACTTCTAAGTTTTATATTCTAGCTTCTGTCAGTGGCACATTGCAAAAGCAAATTGCTTGCATGAAAACTGCTAGTGCAATGGTCCATCACCTATATGAGATGTTTGGTGTGAGGACCAGGTTTGTAAGGGTGAAAGTTATCCAAACCTTTCATAATCTCAGACAAAAACCCGGTGAGTCGGTACGAAATTACATGCTTAAGATAATCTCTGCGGTCAGTGAAGTTGAGATGCTTGGGACGGATATGCTTGCGGACACATAGATGATTATGATCATCAATAGCTTAAACTCTTCTTTTTAACAGTTTAAGTTGGACTATGAGCTCAATAGCAAGGATTACACTTTGAGTGAGTTGATGAATATCCTCCAGAGTACGGAGGAGATATCAAATATCAAGGCTCATGGGCCAAAAGCTAATGTAGCATCTTCTTCTAAGCCCAAGGGTAAGGTCAACCAAAAGAAGAAGGGTCCAATGAAAAAGAAGGCCAAACAGAGGTCAAAGCCTAACCCATGAAAAAGAAGGCCAAAGAGAACATCAAGGGAAAATGTTTCCACTATGATGAGATAGGCCACTTGAAAAGAAACTGTCCAGTCTACCTTGAGTCCCTCAAAAGCAAATAAGGTATGGGTTTCCTAAGTTTGTTAGGAATTAGAAATGTGGCAGATTTATCTGATTCTTGGATATTAGATTCAGGAGCTGCTAACTATGTTTATAATTCTTTGCAGGGGTTCCAGCAAAAGAAAAGACTACCTAAAGGTCAGTTTCAAGTCAAGGTAGCAGATGGATCCTACATTTCTGCAGAATCAGTGGGAGTAGTTATCTTGAACTTTCCTAATAATCATAGGTTATATTTGGAGAATGTTTATTGCATGCCAATGATTATAAGGAACATGATTTATGATTTTTGTCTAATAAAATCTGGTTATTTTTTATATTTTGAATATGTTGTTTCAATATATGAGAATAAGGATTTTATTTGTAATGGATAATTAAACAGAGATTATTCTTTATAAAACCTATGATAGGCTCACTAAATACCACATAATTGATAAAAACAAGACAATCCAATGTCTCTAGCATTAATTCAAAATATCTGTGGCACTTAAGAATGAGTCATATTGATCACAAAAGACTTGACAGGTTAGTGAAGGATGGTATCCTTACTAGTTTGGATAATGATCCATTACTCACCTGTGAATCTTGTATTGAAGGAAAATGACCAAGTTGACATTTCCTTCTAAAGGAAACATATTTGAATCCACGTTGGACTTGGTACATACTGATGTGTGTGGGCCCATGAACGTACAAGCTAGAGGCGGTTATGAATACTTCATAACCTTTATAGATGATTACTCTAGACATGGTTATGTGTATTTGATGCATAAAAAGAGTGAATCCTATGAAAAGTTCAATGAATTCAAAGTCAAAGCTGAAAAGTGACTAGGCAAGTCATTAAAACAACTTCAATTGGATCGAGGTAGTGAGTACTTATCTGGAGAGTTCTAGCAATTTCTAATTAATAATGGAATTGTTTCCAACTCGTTAGCTCCTCGAACACCTCAACAGAATGGTGTAGCTGAGAGGAGGAATAGGACTCTATTAGAAATGGTAAGATCAATGATGTCATATGCTAGCCTTTCATAATCGTTCTGGGGATATGCCATATAAACAGTAACATATCTTCTCAACGTTGCTCCATCCAAATCGGTGCCTAAAATACCTAGGGAGTTGTGGACTAGTCGAGTTCCTTCATTGTGGCACTTGAGGACTTAGGGCTACCTCGCCTATGTTCTAAGGCCTAAACCTACAAAGATGGAACTAAGGTTAGAAGTATGTTTATTTGTAGGATATCCTACGGGAACTCGAGGATACTATTTTTACAGTCCTCAGGATAGGAAGGTATTTGTGTTGACAAATGTAACCTTCTTAGAGGAAGAATTTGTGAGAAATCGTAAAGGAAGAAGTGAAGTAGTATTAAAGGATTTAGTTATTTCATCCAATTCAAGAATTATTATGGATATAACAGAACAAGACGTCGAAATGTATTCAAGAGTTGAATCAGAAGAGCAGCCTAAACATCAAGTAGTGCCTAGACGTAGTGGGAGGGTTATGAGACAGCCAAATACGTATCTAGGTCTAAGAGAAGGCTTAATTGTCTTATCAGACCAAGAAGAAACGAATCACATTACGTATACATAGATTATTAATGATGTTGATGAAGAAAAATGGCTCAAGGTGATAGAATCATAAATAGATTCCATGTACGCTAACAAAGTCTGGTTCCTTATAAATCTACCACCAGGTATAAAAGCCATAGGATGTAAATGGATCTAAAAAAGGAAAAGAGGATCAGATGGAAAGGTAGAGACCTTTAGAGCTAGATTGGTAGCTAAGATCTATACTCACAAAGAGGGTATAGATTATGAGGAGACTTTTTCTCTGGTTGTCATGCTTAAGTCCATCAGGATTCTTTTGGCCATAACAGCCTATTTCGATTATAAATATGACAAATGGACGTCAAGACCACATTTCTTAATGGAGATCCTGAGGAGACCATTTATATTGCCTAATCAGAAGGATTTGTTGAGCCAAGGAATGAGCATAAGGTATGAAAGTTGCAAAGGTCCATTTCCTTAAGCAAGCATCTAGGTCTTGGAATATTAGGTTTGATAAGTCTATCAAAACCTACGGATTCATATAAAAACTAGATAGGCCTTGTGTTTATAAAAGAATACAAAAAGGCAAGGTTACTTTCCTAATCATATATGTTGATGACATTCTGCTCATTGGGAATGATGTGGGAATGTTATCTACAGTTAAGGGATGGCTGAATGAACAGTTTTTGATGAACAATTTAAAAGAGGCTAACTATGTTCTAGGGATCAAACTTATAAGAGATTGTAAGAACAAAATGCTATTCTTGTCTCAATTAACCTACATTGAGAAGATGCTCAATAAGTTAACCATGCAAGATTCCAAGAGGGGTTTAACACCTACTAAACATGGAGGAACAAGCACCCAATACCCAAGAGGAAGTTAAACGCATGCGTAACAATCCATATACTTCGGCAGTTGGAAGTTTAATGTATGCAATGCTTTGCACTAAACTAGATATTTGTTACGCAGTGGGACTGGTAAGCAGATTTCAGTCCAATCCAAGAATGAAACATTGGACTATAGTTAAGTGTATATTAAAGTATCTTCGCAGGACGAAGAACTTAATGCTTGTTTACTCTGGAAGTAATCTTATTCTAATAGGATATACAGGTTATGATTTCCAATCAGATGTTGATTCCAGGAACTCAACTTCTGTTTTTATATTTGTTTTTGGAGGTGGAGCCATAGTTTGGAGGAGTGTCAAGCAATCTTATATTGCTGATTCGACTATAGAGGATGAATATATTGCTACTTGTGAAGCAGCAAAGGAAGTATTCTATCTCTGCAAGTTCCTAAATGATTTGGAGGTAGTTCTAGAGGCAAAGAAAGGCATTACACTTTATTGTGATAATAGTGGGGCAATGGCTAATTCTAAAGAGCCTCGGAACCACAAAGCTGCCAAACATATTGAGCAAAAGTATCATCTCATAAGGGAGATAATACAACGTGGAGAGGTGGATGTGGTAAAGATTCC
>JAOQMP010092687.1:0-16191 GCA_027563575.1 Erythroxylum pedicellare
TCATGATCAATTAGACAATGCAAATGAAGTAATTTGAAAATAATCTCTTCTAGATCAATTTTCCCCATTGTCTTAAGTTTCTAATGAAACTAAGATCATTCAATTTAGTTCAGTACTCCAAATGTTATACTCCAATTAATTCGGACTGTTCATAAGCTAAAATAGTATCCTATACTCAGCTTTAATTCAAAAATATGGAATTGTATAGACAGAATTAAAATTCATTCTCTTCATAAAAATTATATATGTGTGTCTCTAGTTTACTCCAGTTCAAGAATCATTCCATTTGGAACCCTACAGATCAAGATATAATCAAAATACTGAAGCATATTAAATGAAAAATACTCCAGTTACGAAGTTCCAAAATTGTTCATCCTTTTCGTCCCAATTCAATCATTCAATCTCTTCCAAATGATTTCATATGAATATTATTTTTGGTGTAGATAAAGATCAATGTGTTACGAGTCCAATGGTTTAAGTCTCATGACATTTGGAGGTCAGACGAAGAAGATATAGCCAAAAGAAGCCAAGGTGTTCAGGGTGAGTTACTTTGGGCAAAGTCACACGACGGTGACTTTTAACTCACCCATACAAAGTTACCGTCATTCTTAAGCATAAGGGTGACTTCCAATTTTTCCCATGCAAATTCACCGTCGTGCTTATGCATGAGGGTGACATTCCTTTTCTTGCTGAATTTTGTTTTTCCCCCTCTTTCTTCAAACCTCTATAACTTTTGATCCAGAAGTCCAAAAACTATAAACTTTATATTAATGGAAAGCTAAAAGAATTATCTACAACTTTTATGAAGATTATTTTATCAAAATCTTCCAAAATCAATACAGTTTAATCAAGGAAGTTCAGATCAAACTTTTATCTCTCTTTATCTTTTCCTTTATTCTAAACCAACTTCTCTAACTTATTTAATTTCATCATCTCAAGTGGATACTTCTTCAAGTATGCCTAATTTCAACTCAAAATCATCCATACACATTTCATATTCTCTATTGACCATAAGCACTCAAAATATAACACATTCTTATACACTCAAAATAGAACACAACATATACATTCATCCAATAGTATATTATGCCCAGTTCTCAATTTTATGTCAAATTTTGAGACTCTTAAAGAAAAAATTTAAATTCAATGTCTCAATAAAAAATTTATCCATATGTCTCTACTTTAATCCAAACTAAGAATCATCTCATTTGAATAACTAGACAAAAAGTTATGGCCAAAACATAGAAGCATATTCAGAGATCATGTTGCTGCCATATTTTCCATAACAACTGCCACTTTTGATTCCAAATGTTACCCTAGCACAACTCATACAAAGATCATCTTTTCTACTCCTTCTATTCCTCATTCTCAACTCCATTTCAACTCAGCAGCATTCACAAACCAATCCATGATCTATATTTGATCATTTACTAAAACAGAACATATATATTTACCCATTCACAAACAAATTTTATGCACTCATCTACACACCACTTTGATGATCATTCAACCTCAACATCATCTCTATAATAGTCTATGAATTGTTACCCATCACACATATACAAGAGTAAGACATTAATCTATCTCCTTTTCTCATCCACGTTTTATTATGAACCTATCCTCATTTTAGGAACATTTAATTCTTAACTATCATGAAAACATGTTTCGTTTATCAATTCAAGAAGAGCGATGCTTATACTTACTTGTTTAGCTTCAAAATCTTCAAACTCTTCAAGATCTCTCTTAATCCTAGTTTTCTTCTCTCACACGTGCATCACCATTCAAGGGTGGTAGGGTTAGGTCTTTAGTAAGAAATGAAGAAGATGAGGAAATGAAACTAGTATCATGAGTGATAAGAGAAAGACCACAATATGGTCTTCCATTTAACAATTTTGTGACTTAACAAGTGGTGTGGCAAGTGGCACTTGTTACTTGTCACATGTCACTCTCTTAAGGTCTCTTCTTGGTTTTTAATTAACTAGTCCATTTATCTCCAATTTTCAACCCAATTTGCTTCCAAAATTTCAATGACACTTGTCATTAAATCTTAATGTCACATTTTAAAATTTCCATTGCCATTCGACTCTTATCTCTACAACCATTCATCAATTTACTTGCCACTTAGCAATTTTCCTAGTCCAGTAATACCCAACATTTTTTTGAAAATTTCTCCCAAAATTCACCAAAATTCTAATCCAACTATTTATACTCCTCTAATTCAGTTTTCAATACAAATAATTCACAATTCTCAATAAAAGCAAATTAATAATCAATTATACCCAGAAAATGTCAATGAGTGCATGTACAAGCATTTTGATGTGCGCAAAAATTCAAATTCACATGTGTGTATGCTGACAATATGCATAAGCATGAAAATGCATTTTTTTCTTAATCTCTCATTGTTCTCACATGTACTGTATTTTATGATTCTAATCTTTAGTATGGGAACGGGATGTTACATTTCTACCCTCCTTAATAAAATTTGTCCTCGAAATTCTTATCTGATTAATCAAAAAGGTAGGGGTATTGTTTCCTCATATACTCCTCTACTTTCCATTTAACTTTATCACTCGAATAATCTCTTCCAAAGAACCTTAATAATACATTTAAATGCTTAAATTACTATAGTATACCATAAATAGAGCATACTCTATAAAATGCATGTATAACACATTAAATAATACAATAATAAAACTAGGATATTACAAAAATTACCTTGAGTGGTTGCAAACAATAAAGTTGGCCATTGACAGTAGAGAAAAACTTGGGTATTTGATAGGAGAGAGAATAAGGTCGGCTTTAGATGATCCAAATATCATAATATAGAGGTTTAAAAATTCTTTAATCACAACTTGGTTGTTAATTACATGGAACTTGCAATTAGAAAACCTAATATGTTTTTTCTAATAGTGAAAGATGTATGGTATATGGTTCGAGAGTTATATTTTGATATTGAAAATTATTCTCAAAATTTTAAACTAAAAACAAAGCTATTGAAGGCCAAGCAAGGAGACTGTTAGGTTACATTGTTTTATAACAAACTTGTAACCTTGTGGTAGGAATTAGACCTATGTTATGAAGATGATTGGGATTGTCCATATGATAATGTTTGACATAAGAAAAGGGTAGAAAATGATAAAATTTATGTTTTTCTTGTAGGATTGAATTAAGAATTGGATGAATTTAGAGGCCAAATTTTAGGAAGAAAGCCTGTACATTATATCAAAGAAGAGTAAGGAGAAAGAAGATGACGCGAAAAGTTATGATTGGTAACACCAAATTAGAGGCTGAAGGTTCTGCACTTATATCGAAAGGAAAAGATGTTAAAGGAGAGAGAATAAATAATAAAAGGACATGGTGTCATCATTGTAATCATGATTCACATACCTGCAAAACATGCTAGAAAATTCATAGGAAGCTAAAAAATTGAAAAAAAAATTAGAGGCAACTGTACCTTCCAAACCAATACTATTGAATTTGAGCCCGAAATGTCTTCTTACATGCAACCCTTCACAAAGAAATAGATAGAGCAAATCTATAAAATTCTTTAATCTCAAAATTCTCTCTTCTAAATCCTACTTATTCTTTAGTTCAAAAAGATAATTATCTAGTTGCCTTTAGTTTTAGTGTCAATTCATATTGTTCTTGTATCATTGATTTTAAGGCAACTTATCATATGACTGGCTCCTCTAAATTGTCTTTATGATATAGTCCTTTTGTAGGAAATCAAAGAGTAAAAATAGCAAATGGTTCCAACTCAGCAATAACTAGGAAAGGATTAATTGTTCCTTCCCCTGATCTCACACTTCATAATGTTCTTTATGTTCCTAAATTGTCTAAAACTCATTATCAGACAATAAAATAACTATTGAACAAAAATTTTGAGTTATTTTTCTTCATGTGATTGTCAATTTTAGGATTTGAACACGGGGAAGATGATTGAGAATGCTAAACAAATTGGAGGTCTTTATTTCTTCAAAAATGGAAATGACTCAAATAGGCTATCCTAGAGAACTTGTCTTAACTCTATTTAAATACTTGAGAATAAATTTATGTTATGACATTTTAGACTTGGACATCCAAGTTTTCATTATATGAGACATTTATTTATGATTTTTTCACAAATAAAGATGTATCTTCATTTTAGTTTGAAATTTGTCAAATTGCTAAACATCATAGAAAATCTTTCCTAACACAACCTTACAAGGCCACAAAAACCTTTGTTATAATCCATAGTGAAGTTAAGGAAGGAGTTTTAGTAGGTACAAGATGATATCAACGATTGGTAGGAACTAATCTATTTATCTCACACCAAGTAAGATATTTCCTTTATTATCTGTGGGTAAGCCAGTTTATGCATACTCTCTATGAAGAACACTTGGAAGCAGTTTATAGAATCTTAAGATACTTACAGGGACCAGGGAGGATTATTCTTTAATAAGAGTGATCAAAGTAAAGTTAAAGTCTACACCGATGCAGACTGGGCAGGGTCTGATAAGTAGAAATTATAGTATATTTTACACCCCTATTTTACATTATTTAAATTATTCACATAACACTTTAGGTTAAATTATTGCATTTTATTATTAATTATTCATGTTATTTAATTTTATATTTTATTTCTAGAAAGTTTTTAAATTGCACTAAAAAATTTTCTTGTAGGCTTGGTGGACTTAAAGAAAGAAACCTAGAAGATAATCCAAAAATCAAAGCAAAAAGTAGTAGCCAAAAGTCCAAAACAAAAGAACATAAAATGGGACAGTATCAGAAATAAGTAGCAGGTGAAAAATGCAACAAAACAACATAGCCAAAGAAGAAAACACAAAAAGGAGTGAAACACAGTAGAAAATCCAAAAGGAAGAACAAAACAACCCAATAGAAGAGCAAAACAATAGCTAGAAAAAAGCACCAAAACACACCATCACAAGCAAAACAACAGCGTAGGCAGCAAGGAGAAAAAGCAGTTAAAAAATTCTGGAATGGATAATCTCCCACTATTTTTGTACGAAAAAAGGATCCTTCTATTCAACCAATTCGATAGTGGCTTCGAAGACATAAAGGATTATTCAAACAACTAGATACTTGAAGATATTGTCAAAGATAGTGAGAAAGACATTTTAACATAATCAAAGTCGATTTAGTTAGTTAATTGATGATAAAATTGAAACAATGGCTAGTTGAAGGGAATTTCTATTTAAGGAAGAGCTACTATATTCGATAAATCATCAAATTTCGAAAGTACATCAATAACATCAATACTTGTTCTTGAAAAGTTACACCTATACCCTCTGAGTTTTAGAAAGTGAAAAAACTTTATCAAAAGAGAGATCAATACTCATTGAAGTTGATATTGAACAAACCTTACTTTGATTTATTGAGAGCTTATAGAGGCTTGTTAAATACTACAAGTGTGGAAGGTTGAAGAACCTTGAAAAATATGTACTTATGAGCTTATAGATTTATTATTAGACCACTCAAGTTGGACATTTAGGGCCTAGAGGTAGGCTTCGTTATAAGCTAAACCAATATAAATTAGATATGTCATCTTTCTCTTTCCTTAACTTTTAAATTTCCACATTTTAGTTACTGATGTTTTCAATTTGCAATAGGCCCCTTTCGTTTAAAATTTTAGCAGACTCCTATCGTTTTAAATCTTAAAGGCTCCGTTTGATTTAAAATTTAACAGGCTCCTATTTTTTACAAATTGATAATAACTTGTAAAAATTTTCAAGTTACACACAATTCACCCCCTTGTGTGTGTTTACTTTATCATTCGGTATTAAGCAAGATTTCACATTTATTATGTTTTGTAGCATGTGATAGATTATGGCAAACAACTTAAGAAGTCTTGAAAGAAAATCTATCACAAAGGCCCCTTATTTTAATGGAAACAACTATCATTATTGAAAGAAAAAAGAATGAAAATTTATTTACAGTCTGTGGATATTGAAGTTTGGCCAACTATTAAAATGGGAGTTATATCTCTTGTTACTGATGATGTAGAATTATGGACTAATACTAATAGAAGAAATGGATAACTAAATGGTAAAGAAAGACATCATTTGATTTGTGCACTCTCTCTAAAAGAATATGAAAAGATATCTTATTGTTCTACAATAAAAGAAATGTGGGACAAACATCAAGTAACAATCGAAGGAATAAATCAGGTAAAGAAACTTAGGATAAGTCTTTTAGTATATCAATATGAAATTATTAGCATGAAACAAGGAGAAGCTATAGACAATTTCTTTAGAAAATTTAACAATAACACAACTTTAAAGAATTTAGGAAGATATATCCCAATGATGAGCTCGTAACAAAGATCCTAAGGTCACTGCCAAAGGAGTGGAGACCTAAAGTGACAGCACTAGAAACTATAAAGGATCTAGACACTATTTCACTTGATTGGTGAAAAGGAAACTTGATGATCGATGAGACAGAGCTCAAACAAGATGAAGGATCCTCCTACGGAAGAGGAATGGCTCTAAAAACTGCTAATGAATTAGCTCTTAAAAATAGTGATGAAAGCAACACTGAGTTATAGATAGATGGAGATGATGAATTCAATTTTATTTGTAAAAAATATGCATGCTTTTACCAAAAAAAAAGATGATAAAGAAATGAGAAGGAAATAAGAAAAATGGAAACAACAAGTTCCTGTTAAAAGGCAATAACAGTAGTAGCAATACACACAATACTCAAATTATATATTATCACTATAAGAAGCTTGGAGTCACCAAACTAGAACGTCCCCTTCTTCTTCAAAAGGAAGAAATTGAAAATAGAATACCCAGAAAGAAAGTTATGACAGTAGCTTGGTCTGATGAAAATTTTGAAAATTTCAATAAAGAAGAATCTGAAGATGTAAGCAATGTTTGTCTTATGGCTGATTCAGGAGAAGATGACATATATTGTTATGTATATTAGTCTAACTCTAATATTGAATTTGATTAATTACGAGATGCATATCATGAACTTTAAGCCTAGTATAAGAAGTTAACTATGGAGTATTTCAAAGAGGTTGAGCAGTCTAGAAATAATGATTCATCCTTGAAAAATAAAATTAAATCATTAGAATCATAAATAAGAACCTATTGTCTAAGAATATATCTCTTGAAAATGATTATAAGCAAAAGTATTTGAAATAAAGTTTTTGGAAGAAAAAATGACTCAGTTAGAAAATGCATTTCTTGAGAATGATTTTACAAAGTAAAACAATTAAAAGAAAAGGTTGCTAAATTTAAACTTGAAAAAGAAAAATATGTTGGGAAAATCATATCTTTAGGAAAGGATCTTGCTAATTTTGTTGATGGAAAGAATAATCTTGATGCATTACTTGGTAATGGTAAAAGTGTCTTTGATAAGGCAAACATAGGATATAATGAAAATAATAATATTAAGTTATACAAGAACTTCTTTCTTAAAACCAGTAGTAGCTTTAATTTTACATGCCAAAATTGATAGAAACTCAAATTCATCTTTTTATGCTTTTACTGTGGAAAAAATGGACATATTAGTCACTCTTGTAACATTCTTAGAATGAAGAAATTATTTGAGATATATGTTTAGAGACTAAAAGGTCAGACTACTAACCTAAAAGGACCCAAAAAATTTTAGGTACCTAAATTGAAATATTTCATTCTGTAGATATGCTTTAGAACAATGATAAGAGAAAATTAATGGATAGTTGACAATGGCTCTTAAAGACACATGACAAGTGAAATATCTCATTTCAACTATACTGAAAGCAAATATGTAAACCAAAGCAAAGATCACTGGAATTGGTAAAATTGGTGCTTCAAACTCTACATCTGTTGATAATGTTCTGTATGTTGATGGTTTGAAATATAACCTACAGAGCGCAAGTCAGTTATTTGATAAGGGATATAGAGTCACGTTCTATACATCTCATTGGAAAATAATTGATAATAATAATGATAACATTATGTTTGTTGGTCCTACAAATCAGAATATATATTGTGGTTAACTAGAAGACATATCTTCTTAAAAATTTAATTTTTTTCTCTAAACAAGGACTCGTTAACGTGGAATAGAAGATTTGGACATGCTAGCATGAGTATTTAATCAAAACTATCCAACAATGAATTAGTAAGAGTTTTACCAAATTTAAAATTTAAGAAAAATCAAGTTTATGAAGCATGTTTAAAAGGAAAACAAGTCAGAAGTAGCTTTTGAACACAAAAATGTTGTATCTACTAATTAACCACTTGAGCTTGTATATATGGATTTATTTGGTTCTACTAGAACTTAAAGTTTTTGTGGTAAACACTTTGGTTTTTTTAATAATAGATGATTATTCTATATTTACTAGGGTTTATTTCCTAGCAAATAAGGATGATGGTTTTGAATTCTTTGAGAAGTTTTATAGAAAAATCCAGATTGAAAAAGGGTATTGCATTATTTTAATTTGGAGTGATCATGGATTCGAATTTGGTAACAGAAAATTTGAAGATTTTGTGCTGATAATGATATTACTCATAATTTCTCATGTCTAAGGACTTTTTAGTAGAATGGATTTGTTGAGAGAAAGAATAAGACCCTTGCTGATATAGTGAGGACCATGTTGTGAAAAAGTTTCTAACTTATGACTACTGGACTGAAGCCGTGTCTATGACTTGTTACATTTTGAATAGGTTTCTAAAAATAACCTATTCTCAAAAAGACCTCGTATGAACTATGGAAATGAAGACAGCCAAATGTTGCCTATTTTTAAGATTTTGATTACAAGTGTTTTGTGTTGAATAATGGTAAGGACAACCTTTGAAAATTTGAAGCAAGGTTTGATGAAGCTATATTTTTAGGATACAACACTATTAGTAAAAGATTTAAAGTCTCTAGCAAAAGAACTAAGAGAATAAAAGAATCAATACATTTAGTATTTGATAAATCACCACCCTTAATAACAGTTGCTAAATTAGGTGATGAAGAGCATCATTTAGTTCCTAAAGATACGACACAAACTCAAACTACACCTATAGTGCCTTCAAATTCACAAGATTAAGAAGGTCCTTCTGAAACTAGGACAGAGAAGGCTCCTACTTCAAGTACACCTCAACAGGAATCGAGGTAACAAAAGACACCAGATATTCATAGTAAAAGAATACTAAGAGAATGGAGAGGTCTTGATACACTCAGTATATTCTAAAAGAATACTAAGAGAATGGAGAGGTCTTGATACACTCAGTATATTCTAGTAGACCCTTCAGAAGGTTTAAGAACCAGAGCATCCTTTAAAAACAATTATATTGCCTTTGTTTCATAACTAGAACCAAAGCCTGTTGAAGAGGCACTTGTTGATAAAGTTGGAATTTAGTTATGAAAGATGAACTAAACTAGTTTAACAAAAACCAAGTTTGGAATCTTATTCCTTATCCACAAAATAAGTTAGTCATTAGAACTCATTGGGTATTTCAAAACAAAGTTGACAAAAATGGTAAGGTGGTAAGAAATAAAGCTAGACTTGTAGCTCAAGGATATAATCAATAGGAAGATATTGATTTTGATGAGACTTACGCACCTATTACTAGATTAGAATCTATAATAATTTTACTTCTTTTTGCATGCTATAGAAACTTTAAATTATTCCAAATGGATGTTAAAAGTTCTTTCTTAATTAGTTATATTAATAAAGAAGTTTTTGTTAAGCAACCTCTGGGACTTGAGAATATAGACCATCCAGATTATGTGATGAATTTAATAAAAGCTTTGAAAATTCTTTCTTAACTGGTTATATTAATAAAGAAGTTTTTGTTAAGCAACCTTTAGGACTTGAGAATGCAAACCATCCAGATTATGTGATGAAGTTAATAAAATCTTTGTATGGTCTAAAGCAAGCTCTTTGAGTATGTTATGATAAGTTAAGTAACTTCTTGCCTAAGAATAATTTTGAAAGAGGAAAGGTAGATAAAACCTTATTTATTATGAAAAAGGAAAACGATGTAATTATAGTTCAAATATATGTTGATGATATTATATTTGGTGCTACTAACCCATCCTTTTATAAAGAATTCCCGGCTTTAATGTAGGGGGAGTTTGAAATGCGTATGATAGGAAAATTATTCTTCTTCCATGGGAGGCAAATTAAGCAAATAGAGAAAGGAATATTAGTTAGTCAAGACAGGTACATAAAGGAACTTATCAAGAAATATCATTTTAAAATGCCAAATTGATGGGAACTCTAATGAATACTAGAGCAAAGCTTAATAAGGATGAAGATGGAAAAGCTACTTATGAGATAAAATACAGAGGAATGATTACTTCACTCTTATATCTTACAAGTTCAATACCAGATATTATGCTTAGTATGTGTCTTTATGCTCATTTTTAATTAAATCCTAAAGAAAGCCACCTTCAAGTAATCAAGAGGATCTGTTTTATCTACTTGGAACTACGGATTTTAGATTATGGTATCCAAAAATATATTCATATAACATGGTTGGCTATTGTGATGCATATTATGCAGAAGATAAGTTTGATAGGAAAGGTACAACTGGTTACTGTCAATTCTTTGTTAAATGTTTAGTTTCTTGGTCTTATAAGAAATAAAATTACATAACAGCTTCAACAACTGAAGCAGAATATATAGCTGCTGCTAACTGTTGTACTTAGATTTTATGGATGAAACATCAACTCTAGGATTTTTCTCTAAACTTTAGTTATATTCCTATATTATATGACAACACAAGTGCAATTAATTTGTCTAAAAATCTTATGCATCATTCTAGGACTAAGCATATAGAAGTTAAACATAATTTTCTTAGAGATCATGTATTAGAAGGAACTATTGAATTATTACATGTTAATACAAAAAATTAAGTAGGTGACATCTTTACTATACCACTCCTAGAATATAGATTTTGTTTATTAAGAAAAGAGCTTTGCATGTTCAGATTATCAAACATCTAACTCTATTCGAAGATTTTATGGTACTTTTGCAGATATTAGAAGGCTCCTTTAAATGTGTTTACTTAGAAGGCTCCTTAGAATGTGCTTACTTAGAAGGCTCCTACCAATTCAAAGGGGAAGAGCAACTTTATTTGGAGATTGCAGTCATTAAAATGATGATGTTTCAATTTTTAAAATCACATTCACAGTACTGTCAGACTGACAGAAGATACAGAAATGATCATACCCTTAGAAATGTGTGTGTTCTTTCATCTTCACGCTAAACCCACTCTTATAAATCGTTCAGCATACCTTGGAACGGTTCCTTCCTAGTTCCTATCTTTGTTGTCCTTTGAAGTTCATTCTATCTCACTATAATTGAACTACTTCTTTATCAATTCTCTTTAGTAATTACCAACATCCTTTGTTTTTGAAAATGACACAAAAAAATATATGGGTCAAAAGAAATCTTTGACATCCACTACAAGCCATAGTGAAACCTTATGCCATAAACAAGCCTCTTAAGTTTTTGTTTCTAAACCTTCAAGGTCACCTACACTAGAAACATCACAAACCTATTCCGAACCCATTGTTGTTTCTTCCATAAAAGCTTGGATTTTTAGAAAAATCTACAAAGACACCCTTATATAGATCCATCTATAGAACACTGTGAATTAAAGACCAAAGGGTGATATGATTCTATGTCTTATGAAGAAAGTCCTAACAACACAAACCTTAGCTCATCATCATCGTCAGAAGAAAAAAAAAGATAAGATGAAGAAGAGAAGATGATGATGAAAGAGAAGAAGAAGAAGAAATGAAAGAGGAAGAAGAAAAAGAAAAAGAACATTCTAGTCAAGAAGAGCATACTCTTGTAAGGAGAGTTTCTACTAAGGGGGAGCTATCGAGAAAGGTAAGATTCATCTCTCCTTCTTTTGTCTTAAGACACTTCTCTCCATTGTTTATACCTTCACCTTCACTGTCACCACCACCGAAGCATATGCCTACACCTACTCCTGAAATTTTTACACCTCAACCATCCTTTACTCCTCGACTTAATCCTATAGGTCCAAATGTATCTTAAGAATACTAGATCATCCCTAATGATGATTCTAATGAAGAACAAGTTTGCACAGTCAGAAGACCATGAAATAGAGGTAGTTTATTAATAATGCAAGTTGAGAAAATGCTTATGGTTGAGAAACAAAAGATCTTTGAAGAAGAATCAAGGAAAGAAAAGGTGTTGCCAAAAAGAAAGAGAGAAGAAATAAGAAAGGTCAAGGCACCTATTTCTAATGCCTTTGAAGAAGATCCTATCATAAGGGAGGAACCTCTTTTAAAAGTTATTTCCAAGGCTAAACGATTAAAGAAAAGTAACACCTCATTACAAAAGAAAGGAGAGCCTTCAACACCTATCAAAATGTTTCAATCTATGGAAGTTTAAGCACAATACAAAATGTGCTACAAGAAGAGAAAGTTGGTAGCTAGGAGCATTTTGCCTCCTCTACTATTTGATGATATTGGTATTCCTATTTTTCCTTAATTCTTGTCTATTGGCTAGCACAATTTCCTAAACTTACATGAGACTGTATGTGATGAGCTGGTACGATCATTTTATATGCATATGAGAAAAGAAATAATCGATCACAAGTTGGAAATTGTCTCGTGGGTGCGAGAATGTGATATTCTATTAACCGAAGAAATATTATGGAATTTGCTCAGTATAGTCCCAATTGGACACACTGACTTTCCATGTCATAAGTGGGATGTGGCTGATCTGGATTTGTCAGAAGTTGTTTAATCCAATTGTCTTAATTTTGAAAATAGCCAAGATGGAAAACGTTGGTGCAGACAGTTGACTCTTCTTCAAAGATGCCTTGCTTCGATTTCTATTACTTCAAATTTCCCACGAAGTAGCTCATTCAAACGATGCAGTCTACTGGACGTAGATGTGGTCTATCATTTGTTAAAAGGTAATCAAAGGAACCTCCCCTAATTGATTATAAGCTTGATGTTTGATAAGGGAAGCCCTAAGAATAGTGTAGGATGCTTGCCTTATGGGATCCTACTGACTAAGATATTTGCGTATTATGATGTGTCTTTTAATAATTTGGAATGGTACAAGCCTAGTAAGTATCATTCATCAATTCCATTTCAATTTGGGTATAAGTTTAAAGATAATGTGTGGATGGAGAAGAAGATTGAAAGGGTTGCAAATGTCTTAGGTCCTGCTCCAGAGAAATAGGCTCCTGTCACTTTTCAAATGAAAACACTATGGTCCTTCAAAAACAATTTAGGGACATTAGATTCCAATAGGATCAAATGAGTTGCCATATCAACATAATGCAAAATCAACTTGGCGATATGCAACTTCTACTAAAAACCCTTATTGAGTCCCTCTAAAAATATTTTTGATAAAACACATCTTCTTTAAGTTCTCTGCTAATGATTTTTTGTGATGTTATGATTTTTTTTTGGTTTATGCTTGTTCATAATTTTACATTTTCATATTTGTGTTATTCTAAATCTTTTTACTTTATGGTTATTATTCTTGATTGTTTAGTTTCTTCCCTTCTTTTTGATAATGACAAGGGTGAAGAGTAGAAGGAGATATATTTTATATTTTTTCTTTGATAATTTTGAAATGTTGAATATGTTAATGAATTTTTTAATCAGTTGATGAACTTGTATATACTGATTGAAATCCTGAAATCTATTAAAATGATATATTTTGCTAAATGTTCAAATGCTCTTGTGTTTTTTTTTTTGAAAATTTTAAATGAATTAAGCCTTGAAGATAAATCAAGAAGTCTTAAATACTAAGGATAAGCCAACCAAAGTATTTAACTACAATATAGTCAATTGCGACAGTGCTTAAAACTCTGCATATGTGATATCCCTTTATCCTTATTGACTCCAAGTTTAAAAGCAAGTTGTGTACATGTTTTGTTGTAGGATCAACTAGGAGGCAAGAGCTGTGTATTTAGATCATCCCTGACCTGTGCATTGGATACTGTGGCAAATGTGTCACATTACTCATCTCTCTTGTTGTCAAATGCAATTGTTAGATTTTCTTATACATTCCAGTATTGGAATAGATAGGAACCATGCTACATTGTCTATTTTTGTGTGCATATTTGCATCCAAATATGATATAGTATTTGAGAGTAGAATTATTCTTAGGAGGTGACTTAGTCTTAAAATGTTCTTAGATTTCTCTCATCCCATATTGCAATTGTTATCAATGATAAGGCAATCCAAAAGCACTTTTACACTGTGTTGTTTTTGTATTTTTGCCGTAATGTGTGTAGACTTTCCAATTTGGTAATTACTCCATCTACCAGGCACCTGTAGTAGATCTCTAGCCATACGATGTTGATAAAATCATAATCAAAGAATAAGTGCTCACCTATTTCTTTTACTTGTTTGCATAGACAGTACCAATTTAGAAGTAGAATGTATTTAGGCATTTTGTCAACTGTTTTTAATTTTCCTTTCATTGCAAGCCATAAAGTGAAAAATGCATGAGGCTGGAGGTAGTTATCCCATGTTTCTTTAGTCCATGCCAGCCTAGGAAGATATTTAAAGAATAATTCCATATAAGAGTGGTTGGAGAACCTAACATTAGCCATGTGCTTCCAAATGGAATTATCTGGATCAGTGTTGTAGTATACACCAAAAATTTCAGCAGCGAGAGATGTGGGGACAGTAGCTATCTGAATTATTCCTTTAAAGCTTCAGCTACTATGATTTTTGAAGGTAATGAACTCTTAAGTAGTTCAACTCCATCGTGATTAATTAGAGGTCCTATCGAAAGCTAGTTGTCATACCAAAAATTGGTCGAGTTTCCATCACCTATAAGTGCAATGAAGTCCATTTGGTGTTGGCCTCTCAGTTTTAGAATAAACTTAAGTGAGGTAGATTGCATATGGGAACACTCTATAGACCATAGGGTTTGTATTTTGATGAAGTAATGGTGAATCCATCTACACTATAAAGATTGTTTATCATCCATTAGCCTCCATAATCTTTTAGTAAGTATCGTGGAGTTCATGAGCTTAATGGATTTAATTCCCAAACCCCCACGATCTCTAGGAGTACATAATTCTTTCCATTTCACCAAGGTCTTGAGATTTGTTTCCTGGTTTCTTGTCCATAAGAAATTATTGAATAGTTTGTCAATAGCTTTCAGAATAGAACCTGGAAAAGCCAAGTGGGTTGCCCAATAAATGCTGAGAAAGTTGAGGACAACGTTGACGAGTTGAGCCCGTGCTGCTCGCAATAGGTGTTTAGAGATTTATGATGAAATTATGGCTTGTATTTTATCCAATAACTTAGCATAATCACTAACTTTTAGCTTAAAACGGAGAGATGGGAATGCCCAAGAATTTCATTGGAAAGGTTTGTAACTGAATACCCATTAGAGAAGTAATATGTGATTATAGAGGGGTTGTACTCTTGGACAAAAAGATACTACTTTTGGAACAGTTCACTAGCAGACCTGAGACTCTTTGGAAGATTTTTAGAGCTTTTATAAAGATTATGACTGAGGTGGTATCAGCTTTCGAGAGTAGTAACAAGTCATTTGCAAAACAGAGATTGGTGAGTTTGAATCTGCTACACTTGGAATGGTATTTGAAGGCCTTCATCCGATTCACATCATTCTTAATGATTTTATGGAGTGTTTGCATTACTAATGCAAATAAGTAAAGAGATAATGAGTTCCTTTGTCAGATTCCTTTGGTGCTTTGAAAAAATCTGGTAGGTTGTCCATTCATCAATATGCTGTAGGCAGAGGTTGTAAGGCATTCTTCAATCCACTTTGTAAAAATGATAGGAAATTCCATGGCTTTCAAGACATAAGAGATGAATGTCTAATCAACATTACCATAAGCTTTCTAGAAATCAATCTTGATGCAGCAGTTGGGCTTACTTTTCTTCTTTAAGTAGTTAGTAATGAGCTCTTGAAGTAGTAGGATAGTATCCCTAATTATTCTACCTAGTATATAAGCACCTTAAGTATGACTTAATGCCTGTCTGGATGGGTTTATACCAATAGAGCTTTTATCAATAGAGCTTTTGTCAGTAAAGCTTTTCTGAGAAGAGCTTTTCTAAGAAGCTAGTTGATTGTTTGACTGTCAATTAAAAAAAGATTTTTTTTGAAAGAGTTTCATACAGTAGATTATTTGGCAACATAAAAATAAAAAACACTTTTAATTTTAACTATATTTTATTTTGTAATAAAATTATTTATGCATATAAATATTATTTAAAGTATATTAAACA